>JAHZMW010001059.1:0-21874 GCA_027743745.1 Alloscopus bannaensis | reverse complement strand
ACAATATCGTAGTTTACATGTTACATTATTCCATATTATCTCATCTCTGGACAGAGTGGTTTACTTGAGGGAAGAGAAACGTCACCGAATGCACACACATACACAAGACACGGGACAGGAAAAAAGCCGACAATTTCATGATAACATTCCCATGTATACGACGAAAAAGATGAGTACACATGTACAAGTGGAGGAGTTGTAGTGGTGTGTATGTGTGCAAAATATCGAAAGCATTTTGGAGACACAACTGTAGTCGTGTAGAGTCCCCTACTTTTTACAGCCTATTGTGGTTTCCTTTTTGGCTTTTTCTCTCCCTCTCTTTCTCTCTCTCTCCACGGAGAAAAACTCGTCGCAAGTTGTGTAATGCGTGAAGCATAGACAAACCGCCACAAAACATTGTTCTTCCCCGTCTGTTAAAGTGTATTCGCATCGTCTCTCGTTTTGAGCTCTCGCACCAAAGTGTCTGCGTGTGGAACTCTATTGCTGGCAAGTTAGTTTTACACCACCACCTCCTCCACCACCACCACACTTTCCTCCTTTCGCCTACACCGCGAGGAAAAGTGATAAAGGAAGAGGTAAAGTGGATTTCGAATATGAATAACAAATCAGGCGAATGCATCAGTATCGTGTGAGATATGCACACACGATCTGATAACCATACCACCACGCACATTTCACGTTCAAGATATCTAGACAGAATAAAGGGAAAACGGAAGAGTTTCTCTCTCCATGTGTCTGAAGTCCAGCTACGATCGGACGGCGAATATAAAAGAATGGAGCTTTTGATACCGCAAATCGAGAAACAAACACGATCCACATCCACACCTCGATAGTACGCAGAATAAGAACACATAAAGTATACATTGCTCCAGGCTTTTTAACACACTTGTTTCAAAAACCCTTCGCTCTTCAACTATCTAAAGATATTTTTGGAACTCTTGCACATTTCTTTTCAACACGATACAATGAGAGAAAATACACTCAACCTACTTTTTCTTTAGTGCAAGGAGCAAGTCCAACGAACTTGTGCCCAATATTCGGAAAGAGAGTGAACTTCTTTTTTTTTCAATGAATAATATTCATGTGCAAATGTGCAGAAGAATGGACAGGAGTCGTAATACAATATAGATTGCATCTCTGCAATAAATGTGGGGCACACAGATACCTACAAGTATACCTAAGAGGATCGTAGTATTATCAGGATTACGACGAGACGAGAGTGCAATGGATTCCTGGAAAAGAGAAATTAGCTTTATTAAAAGATGAACCTTTTCCAGCGTGTGCGGCTCCCGTGTGAGTGGGTAAATCAGGACAGTGTGTCAAAATCGTTGTGCGACTCCCTCCCCTCCACTTTAGGAGCTGTCGTCGTGAGACCACATGAACGTAATGTCGTCATCTTGTCATTTTCACAAGAATCTAGGATAGAGAGAGGGACAAAACATGTCTATTATTGCACTACCTTCATCTATTCAAAAGACACATTTTATGACTTTCCTTGAAAGTCAAACACACACGCGAAATACACTTGTCGTTTGTCGCGCGCGTGTGGAGGTGGTGCGTTCCATTGTGTGCTATACGGTTGGAGGGGACACTTCCTGGTTTTTCTAATGCCATTATGGCTACATCCATGGAATCGTCTCACCTTTGAATAACATTCCTTTAGAAGGAAAGGAAAAGATGGAACGATTCCCATCTGAGAGTGATATGGGTCCCCATGCAACAACTGTCAGTGAAGAGTGACTCTGTCTTTCGTCTGCATAATGCTCTCCGTAGATGACATAAGACAAGAGGGAGACGGGAGGAAAATGCCACCGAATGTGAAGGATTAGTTGTCCATTTTCTTGAAGAGTCACATATTTATATCAGTCTTGCAAGTCCATACCATGATGAGAATGATATTGTGCGCCTTCCCTTTATGACTAATTCAAACATAAATATTTTCGGGAACGAGGTAGAGTGTGCTCTGCCACTGGGAAATGCACACAAACTGCGAAAGTATATTTCTCTTCCGGTAATGCACACATGTGGTGACAGGGCATAACCTCGATCAAAAGCCTGCCTTTTCCTTTTCTTTCTCTCTTTTTCATCGTGAGAGATGACTCTTGGTGGCGATCTCACAAGCTATATTATTACTGTTATTATTAGCTGTGTCACTCGGGCATAGTGGTCAACATAGTTCGGTGGATCACAGCGGGAGGTGACCAATTTATATACGACACCTTTCGTTCTCTGTGTTTTCATCATATATCACAGAGACTGTCATTTGTTCAGAGTGTAAGGATATGACAGGAACACGTGTACCATATTATTCCAAAAGACAAGATGAATGGGGCAACTAGAACAAAACAGACGTTTTTAGGGAAAAAATTGGACGAATATATCTTTGAGCACACCAATTTTTAGACGTGATATGGAAGAAGTGCTTTAGAAATACGCTCAAGGATAACGGTGTATTACTTTCATCCTGTCTAAATTGTCGTTATTTATTTAGAGGAAAAAATTGTTCGTTGTATATTATATCTGTGCACATTTATTTATTCATGCTTTCTCTTACTCATATACAACGGCCACACTGTAACGGACGTATGACTATTGCTATTTGCACATGTTTACGTTTTTTATAGTTTGGATATACAGAAGGAAGAGTTAATGCAAGTTTTGTCTTCTGTTGAGATAATTTTTTTAGGAAGGATACACGACGCGAAGGTATACGTGGATCTTGTCTTCACGGCGAAACTCATATTGCTCACGTGCATTTTTCTTGAGAAACGTACACAATGAGAAATAAATGAGTGAGCGATAATAAAAAATGAATGATGAGCGAAAAAACCCAGTTTTTCTTGATGTTATATCTGTGCACATTTATTTATTCATGCTTTCTCTTACTCATATACAACGGCCACACTGTAACGGACGTATGACTATTGCTATTTGCAAATGTTTACGTTTTTTATAGTTTGGATATACAGAAGGAAGAGTTAATGCAAGTTTTGTCTTCTGTTGAGATAATTTTTTTTAGGAAGGATACACGAAACGAAGGTATACGTGGATCTTGTCTTTACGGCGAAACTCATATTGCTCACGTGCATTTTTCTTGAGAAACGTACACAATGAGAAATAAATGAGTGAGCGATAATAAAAAATGAATGATGAGCGAAAAAACCCAGTTTTTCTTGATGGACTCTCTCGCACTTTGATTGTGGACTATCTTTTATCTTGTGGACTTGGACTTGATACAAAACTTGGATGCACTCTTCTTCTCCAGAGCAGAACACATTAATTTCGATAGGAAATGCACAAAACGTGCACACCACTCTATACCACAGCCGAATAAACATATTTATTCGGACAGCGGGAGAAGAAATATGTGACATCGTAGAAATATTTTTTGAAGTCAACAACACATCAATTCCCCAACATCAACACACATATGTGAGTGCAATTTATATATTATGTGAAAATGTCGATTACACTTTCTCTGTGAAAGTGAAAGCTCTCCCTCTTTGTGCGTCGGGTGTTGAGACATAAAGGTAATAATAGTATTTGTGCCCACTGGGAAAGGGATTGGAGTAGGAAACCGTTATTACTTATTTCCCTCCTTTCTCTCTCAACGCTTTCGTTTCTCCGAGAAAAAAAAAACACTTTGAGAAAGCGAGTCTTGAATATATACGAGAAGTCAAAAACATTATGATTATCACCACCATGTTTTGTATCTCTTCATTTTTTGCAAAAAAATACGGTGGTAGAGAAACGTTGGAGTTTCTCCTGTTGTGTGAATGAATATTATAGCATATGTTTTTCCGCTCTCTCGACAGTTTATTTTACGAGCTTGTCTCAACACGCATATCACTTCTGGAGTGAGAAGTCTGTGGTTTCACAACAACAGGAAGAAAATCTCCAGCTGGTGAAAGTTTCTTTTTCGAAGACAAAACAAGTGAAAAATGTACATATTTTCCTCATGCTTGATGGATATATTTGGACGAGCGCTGAGGAGAGAAAGAATCCCATAAATAATTTGAAGGACTTCTTTTTTTCTCACTCTCTCCTCCTCAATATGTGCTCCTCCATTTCTTCGCACACTTTGGCTCCACGCTTCACCACCACCACCAAAAATGCGAGGCTGAAGCCAAGAACGAGACAGAAAAAAGGGGAGAGGGAAGAAAGATAGTGAAATGTGGAGGGGCAGTGCGACGAGACGAGAACAGCATCATCCTTCCATCCATCCATACTTCCGTTGTCCCTTTCTGTCGTCACCCTCTTTCTACAGCCAATCTATCAAGTCAGAAACACGTTACACTCACGACAATGCTCACGTAAAAACGTGCAAGCATTTCATCCACTAAAAACAATACATTCGCCTATGTTCTCACCAAAAAAAAATATATCCACTTTTGTTCGCATTACATAAAGAAAACGCTTGAGTGTGTAGAAAAAATGGGAAAAGGTGAACCTTTTTTTCATTTATAGCCTCCAAGGCCAAAAAGAGGCATTTAATTATTCAGCAAAATTATGCCTCACAATCTTAGCTCCCTTTTTCCTCTCTTGCTGGAAACAACAATGCTTATGTGTAGACGACAAAGCATGGAGAGAAAATGAATTTCAATGCCCTTTTATACGCTCCCCGTCTCTCTAACTAGTTTTCCATTAAAACATGTCAACCACATCTCCCTTCGCATGGAAAATGTCTTTCTCTCTCTTTCAGGAAATGCATGAGTTTATATGCAAATCACATTATTGCCTTTAACCACCTCAACCACGGTTTTTTTCGCTATTATTTTAAGGCCATAAAAAGGTGTACGCACACAAACTCACAAAACATCATAATAATAGAGTACACCAATTTAGCTCCGCACACATTACACATAAGCGCACACAAACACACATCATCATAACATGCCATTTTTATATTTACATCAAGTCTACAGAAATCGTACACCTCTCGCACAAACTCACACATACACCACATAATAGAATTTAGATTTACACAAGTTTGAAAAAAAGTCTGTGTCTGCAAGTCCGCCTACAACAATGCAGTTGTGCTTTATAGAGGACACAAGGTAAAAGAGCAGGCAAAAGGTAATGGGAAACTAGGTCATTAGAGCAAACCCCGGCCAGGTACATGAACACACACCACTCTTCTAGTCTCGCACACTTGCTTCTACACAAAACACATAACTCAGGCTATTGGCACTTGGAGTTCAAAGTAGTAAATATAGGAGCGTGCGGTGTGTGTTGGCGTGCATATTTATGCAGAGAAAAGAACCATAGCATGGGAATTTTTAGAGGAGTAACATCACTCATTCAAAAATATGAAAAGCATTCATTATATTGCATGAAACAACATGGATTAAATAAGTGTGTGTGCGTTCGTGTGTGAGGTAATATCAGGTACGGCACTGCACACCTTGATTGACGTTACAAACTCACAAATATAGACTCTATGAATCGACGAGTCGTTGACTAGAAACTGAAACGTTGGAACATTATGCGTAGAGGAAAACGCACGCGTTTCTTTGCAAAACTAAGGTCTTTGCCGAAACACACCATATGGGTACGCGTATGCATTTTATGAATATCAGATTCTCTGTCGCCTCTCTGATTCACTTTAATGACATTTATATATACACGCTCAAAACATGTACACGTTCTTCTCCTTCTCATCGACTGGAGAAAGGGAAAAAAATATTGTGATGAAATCTACACGTTTGTTGTATACATCAGCAAGACAAAGAAGAGTTGCCAACTATTTGTCCACGTCGGAAATGCTTTTTTATTCTTCCCCTTATAATGTTTCTAGGCTAAGGTGAACGTGGCATGGCATCCAAACATAATAACATGCTTTGTAGTATACTCTCACTCTTTGTTTATGTAAGGCCAGTGTGAATATATCCGAATACAATTTGTGATGGTTGGTGCCACTCCATAAACAGGGAAACACACACACACACACCGTTATTTATACGAAAGCGGGTCTTCGTCTTTTGTGTGTTACTCATACTCAAACGATGGGCAAGAGAGAGAAAACCGCTTCATGGCAGTGAATTAACTGTTAAATGCTCAGAAAAAATGTAACTTGTGTGTGCCTGTTCTTCCTTCTCCAGTATTTTCCCTCGCCCCACCCGCGCATCAGAGATACACACCTTGTCCTCATCATCCGAGAGAGTAAATGTGGGATTGACTCTCCTCGGACAATAAAAAAAATGTGTAGCAAACAAAGTGCTTAATATCATGATGGGCTCTTTCTCCCCCATTTTTTTCTCGACTCCCTAGCACATCAGCAATACGAGTGGAGAGTCAGAGAGCTCACCTGCTCGCAGCAGGAGGGTCCCAAACAAAAGAGACACCATACAAAAAAGCGACCATTATTCTGAAAGAGAGGGTTATGCATGCATCAAGAAAAGAGAAAACTTGTATTTTTTGGCAATAAGCTTTTTTCCACTGTTGCAGTCAATTTCTGTGCACATGTGTGCGAGTGAAGTGTGTGTGTGGAGAGAATAAGCCAGGGAAGAAAACAAGGATTCTTCCCTTTTACGTCACTTTTTTTCTGGCTTTCACTTTAGTCTTCTTGATGATGGTAATGATGATGAGTGGTTATTAAGTGGCTGAGAACTTGATGGTTGGTGACGGACAGAGTTGAAAAGAAAGGAGATGAATACTTGCAGCAGAGTGTGCTTTCAGTCTGGCCATCCGTTCAACCACTCATCCATTCATGCGTTCCCCGGTTTTATAAAACCCATTAACAATTTTCCAGACAAATGTTTTAAGTTTCAAGCTCAAGGTCTCTCCGGCAAGATGATTTTTCCAAAATGTGGGGTGAAACGAGTCAAAGGTCATTACAGCTTCAGTGCCAATTAACAACGTTAATGACGTTAGCCGGCTACATTTCGTCACTTTGCTTCAAGATTTATCACCACGCACACATGTGTGGACACGTACACACTTTTCCTCGTACACTTTGGCTTATGTATTATATTTCACTCTTTTTCTGATATGCATGCAGATTTTTGGCGAAGATTAGTGAACGAGAGAAAATTGAATCGATCGAAGGAAGACGAGAGCAGGAGAAGGGGAAATACACGTTTTTCTCTCTACAGAGATACACATATATATAGGGATTGATGAACGTCGTCCTGTGTGTGTCGTGAAAAGGAGTACAAAAAGCCAATTGATTAGCCCTGCACGGTATGTGTCGGGGGAAGAGAGAGAAGAGTAAAAGTGGAACGGGCTCGAAACAGGAAGGACGCAAGAGAGAAAAAAATAAAGCTCTATATATACCCTCAGACTTTTGCTCGTCGACACATTTGCACAGAGAGAGCCATAGCCACCCCATAATAACGTGTGTCTGCCGACGAAAATAGGCACAGAAGAAAAACTTTGTTTACTGTACACTTTAGCACTTAGGTAAAACGAGGAAATCAATCATCATCGAAAAGAAATATCGTATTGCGTAGCGCCACACTTGTCCTACAACACATACGTGTGATCAATGATGACGTATATTCTTACACATACACACAACTTTTGAAGGGAAGCTCGACAAAGTGAGAGAGAGAAAAAATGTGCGTGTAGTCTTGCCAAGTTGGTCCCATTTTCGCTCTCTCTGTGTGTGTGCATTATTGATGATATTTTTTTAAACGCGATACAATCATCGACAAGTCACACACTCATAAAAATAAACGTATTGCTGCGGTACATCATCATGCAATGCTTTTCACCGTTTTCTTTTACAGGAGGAGGGTGCACCCCAAAAACGGGTGAAGGGAGAAGACCACTGCGTTGTGAATGGAATTATGTGATTAAAAATTTAGCAAAAAGAATATTACATGGTTGTCTGCTTTTTATAAAAATAGAAGTGGTGATGTGATGAGCTTATGACCATGAAAAAGAAAGCTTTTCACAAATTCAATTTATTTTTAGTCTTCCTTTCTCACCCTTTTGCTCTCCTCCTTGTGACTACGGAGGAGCAGATGGTTACGTGTGCTGTCAATTTACAACTTTATTTCGTTATGATGAGGCTCATGATGATGTTAGCTTGCTCTGTATGATATCTCTTCTTGAATAATTGATCCCACTCTTTTAAATGAAGCCAGTGAACTTTTGCGGTTATGGTCACGTCACCACCACCCCTTCCCTCATCATAAAATCTCATAAAAATGCTCCCTGCGTGTAATCTCGCTACGGCAATTACAACTATCATCATCGCTTTTCGTGGAGAGTTCATCAGACAAACTGCAACTTAATTAATTTGTTGGAATCAACACGAACAAGTTGAAGCTGTAAACTTTTTTTTCAGGGACGATGATGGAAAGGATGTTATTATTGGGGTATGGTATTATTACAGGGTGTGAACCAAGGTGAGTTTGGCCTTAGCACAGTAATCAATGACAGGTGAACTTGGAACATCGATCAAAAGTTTTCTTTCCCTTATTTTCCCAACAGTGTCATCTATCTTGTGTGGAGGCGAAGAATGATTTTACTGCAATTCTCCGAACAAGCGAGTAGGACCATAAACGCTTTTCTTGCTCACACATAATTGATGAAGGTCACATCTCGGCTGACTCGCCATGATAATATCGTACCATATCATCATCGATATAAAACGTTGTCTCTCACCGGTGAAAATACGAGGAATTCCCCGTGAAAAGTCAATTCCCAATCGGAATATCAATAAAGTGTACATAACTTTTTTCACAGACAATAAAATCCAATTACTGTCAACTTCCCTTGTGTGCCTCACGATACACTAAAAGTATAGTGTGTGCCATAACCTTAACCAAAAAAAGAGTGAAAAGTCAATAACGTCGGCCCGTGCTCCTTTTGCAAGAAAAAGGAGAGTGTGCATGCCGTCGTCGTCGGTGGAAGACATGCAAATATGAAGAAAAATTAAGTATTCAAACGTTTCACCTACATTTCACACACAAGCCGGACACTCGCTTGGACATTAATTTTCAAAGTATCGATATTTTCTATACATGTGCAACGTGGTCCCACTTTTTAAATATGAGAAGACAATTACAGGTTGCAGTAAGGTAAAACAGTGGTAGTGACTGTCTGGCACATTTAACGGCGGCGATGACAAGCACCGATAAGGCATAAACAGGGCAAACCTAGACATTCATTTCTTTCTGAATTTACACATATCACGGTGGTATACCTTGTTCCGTGTTGGCTACACAAACGTGTATGCTCAAGAATAACCAGAATACGTTTTTGTAACACATCTACATAATTGAAATTAATTCATGAAGCATACGGATTTAACTTTAACCTTTTAGTGAAATATGCAGGATTACAATCTCCATTCGGAATACTTTAGCAGTATTTTAATTAAAGCATCTGTCTCCTTGACCGTCTCAGCTGCGGATTTCTCCTTTCAAGAATCGGTTCTTGCTTCCTTTTTGAAGTGCCACTCCTGTTTCACTGATGAACAGCCAAAATTATCCCCCTTAATTTCTCCACAAGCAGTTGTGAATCATTCGAAAAAATGCGGAGAAAGACACGCGTACAGTGCGACGGATACAGGGCAAATGGCCGGTATTCCGGGTCTTCTGCTCTTCTTGTACGCTCTCATTCCTTCAAGAAAGAGGGTGAGTGCATACGAATATTATTTATGCTTTCACCCACCGGATATGCATTCACAGAGTAGTTTTTATACAAAGGAAGCGTGTACAATATTCCACCAGAGAGAAAGGAAGTGAAAAAGAGGGAGGAAAAATGTTCTGGGACATTTTCTGTCCCGTTTGAAGCAGACAAACCGAGGCAATAATATTCCTTTCACATTTCTTCGTCGTTGTATGCACCCATTCATTTCACTCTCGACTCATTCACGGCCATTTTCTCAAGGTATTCTCATTTCCGCCCTTGTTCTATTCACAGCCCGAAGAAAGGATAATGATGTGTGCTCAACTGATATAACAGTATTATCTCTCCCCTTCCCTCTCTCTGTGTACGTGTTTAAACAGAGTCAAAGATTTTGACTTTTTCCTTTCTCCCGGCCTTGTCTTCCTTTCTCTGAAGGAAACTGGTGCAACATTATTTGCCCTCATCATCATCATTGTCATCATCATATCATCATCATGGTCTGTGCTTTATTTGCCTTTTCCTAGTCAATTATGAGGATTGCAGGGAGAGTGGGCCAAACTTGAGTCACTTAGCTTTACATTTCGCCACTGCGTAGACAGGAGATATATCCACACCAGTTCTTCTTCGGCTCATTATCTTTCCCGAAAAAAAAGGTTCTTTCCTTCGTCTGTCCGTCTGCATTTATGTATGAGTATGCGTGTGTGCGGCTGGCTGGTGCGAAGAATGCCGGTAGTTCGCCCACTAAAAGAACGGCCAAAATAAATCATGTCCGTGTCTTCATGCCATAAGGCTCCTTTCTTGGTCGCGGCCTTCCCGAATTTTTTTTCTCTTTCCCGTCATCATCATCATCGTCTTCTTCCAACATATAATCTCACATCCGCCTTCTATTGTCTTCTCCTTTTTTCCGTTTATTATTACACTCTGTAACTCTTTCTTTTTTTCTGCTCAAACCGTTAACCAGTTCAAAATCCATTTATTGCTCATGATTAATAATCTTTTTTTCGGTGGCCACACTAAAAATACATTATTGCACGCATTCTCTCTCCCTCACTCAAATTTTACACACTTGCTTTTTGGGGGAGTTCAACTGCTTTTATTATTCCGTCTAAATGCGGTGCAGACAATGGGATTAGAGGGCTCTTTAATAGTATGCATGCATACATGTATGTATTCGGTTTTCCTCCGTTTTTCGTTTTTGTTGTGATCGTCAAAGGATTTGCTGCCTCTCGAAGCACACACAACACACCGCAAAAACCTTGCCCATGTTTTCTGTTTATCCCTTTGGTCTGGACACACGCACTTTGTGACCATTATAATGTCCTCGCATTTCACTCGTGTGTGCAGGAAAAAACAGCGTCAAGTGCCAAGGTCTCTTTTGCACTCTTATATTTCCAATATCTATAGTGTAGCCAGCCAGGTAGACAGAAATATACATGACGAAGTTGTATTTCGTTCGAGTCGCGTGTATCGCGTATCAAACGGACTTGCATACGTCCCCTTCCTTCTGATGCTCTTTGTCGATAGATGAGTTCACACTGATAATAATATGGCTATTTTTTATGGAGAGGGCGAGAGAAAAATTGGTGTTGATTTATTACACGGTCATCATCATGCTCACGCTGATTGTGTGATGGCAATCAATTAATGACGCAATTAGCCCAAGTGCTACCACCACCACCACACTGCCCCTCGATTATCTTTTGATCGGAGTGTGTCATGTTCCAGTCAAAAATAAAACTTTGTGTGCCTATTATCCTCCTAAAACAGATCCTCTCTCACCCTCTCTCTATCTCTCTTGTGCTCTCGGGTGGTGGCCACTTTTATTTGAAGAAATATAATTAGTGACCCGAATACACACACTCTCTCCCGCTTTTGAAGGTGATTTTGTGATTGCTCCTTTATCACACCGGTGCGGCACGACGTTGTTTGCTCAATACGCCTCACACGATACATTATTAATGAAATGCCCACACCTGGAACAGAAAAAAAAACAATGCTACAACTACAACAGTAACTTTTTTCCTAGTATTTCTTTTGTACGGGAATAGCAGCTGCAATTCTTAAATTACTCATGCACACACATCATATCTCGCTGTGTGTGTACATATATCTGTTGTGTTTTATGAAAGGATATTATGTGTGGCCTAAGCATATTAAATGGCAGGACAAGAAGCAAAAACGAACGAGAGAGAGAGAGGAACGATAAATCATCACTTGCATACGGGAGGTTTGACCACCGGTATAAATCAAAGGGGGCAATAGGATTTCTACGCGAATTACTGTTCATTATCCTATTTTCACACATCTACATATGACATACAATACGGCTGCACTGCAAGAGAAAAAAGGTGTGGAAAAGTGAGGTTATATAACGTAACTCAAAGAGCAACAATATACATGGAGATACAAAGTATCCACACTTTCACATTGCTTTTATTGCCTCCGTTTCTCTCCATGTTGTGCAACATGATGATGACGGTGTGGCCGTGGTGTTGTTTTTCGGGGAGTTTACAAAAGCGTGAAATTTCCTACTTTGGGAAGTTCACCATATCCGGTCGTTTCATATTTTTTTCTCATCTTCACTACTGTGAGCGAGAGAGAGAGAGAGAGATCTCCGAGCTGAAAATGGATAAGCTGCAATTACCCAGAAAAACGGGAGCAAAGAGTGACCGACAGAAAGATGAGTGTGTTTTGATACACGATCCTGATATCATCCTCACTTTTATACAAGTGTGAGCTCCATTTCTGTCTATTTTTGGGGTGGTGATGATGTGTGCTAGATTTCAGTGAAAGTTTGCGGCGGCAGATTGGAGGGAACAGAGCCCGTCGTGTTGTGTGTGAGATTGTGTGGCCTTTAAAGCTTGTAAATTCATTGTCTTTCTTTGAAAATGGGGAAATTAATCTGATCTCCAATCTACAAAGTGCTCTTTTTTTCGCCATGCACAACCACCAGAGTCACTAAAAGGGGGCAGAAACTCGCAACCTTGAGCGAAAAGGATAAGGTTAAGGGTTGGGCTGGGTGCTTATACACGCGCTTTTCTCTTTCTCTTCCGTTTGAGCTAGAAAAACACGTTACGTTTTACTGGATCAAGGCAAATGGAGACTGACGGCTTCTCCCTTTCTCTCGACTAAACTGGCAAGCTTTCTCAAATACACACAAATTTCCTCACGTGTGGGTGCATATGGGTTGGGATTGAGTGAATTGAAGAAAAGGAAATCTTTTTCCTCCAACATTCCTCATAATATGCTTGAATGAATGAATAATTTAGCGTTTCAAGAGCGTTTTTAGTGATAACGAGAAAATGATTTTTCCACGCTGATGTACATTTCTCGCTCGAGAAATCAAGACAAGAAGTATGTTGAAAGACAAAAAAAAAGACTTCTTGCTCTCCTGTTTATATCTCGTATCAAAGGCGAACGCACATATATTTTTGATGAAAAAAAATTCTTTCTCTTTCTTTCTTCGTTCAACAATTCACAACCTCATATGAATGCAAAAACTTACTGACAGGGAGATGCAATGTATTTCGCTGGAAATTTTATCAAGGACAAGTCCGTTATTATCTGTTACACAAACAAACAAAAAAATTACGTAACGATTTGCTCCGCTATTATTGTGAGGGGTGCACAAACATGCGGAATTTAAACTGAAAACTCGAGACACACCATATGTATCTTCGTTTCTCCCGGAAAACAGATAAAGTCGCAAAAAATGTATAATATTTTAAGGAATTTATGGCTGAGTTCCATTTACTGAATTATTTATGGAACACATCTTCCTGACTCCCATCTTTTCCGCATACACAAAGTCTTTTTTTCTCCTTCTTCTCCGTTTTCCATACGAAGTACGGTTCTGTTTTATATATTTATACTGTATTTACTTTTTAACTGGGACACATTAGAGGCTCCTTTTCCTCTGCGTCACTAACGTTTTGCTTGTCCACAACGTAGTACATATCGCTGTCTTCCTTCTCAGATTGCGTGTACACTGCTTTTTTCTTGTTCCAAGAAAAAAGAAGAAAACGACACTGTTACAAGAAAAAGTGGTTGTGGCAGTTATGATAAAAAAGGTCCGTATATAGAGAGAGGTAAATGCACACAACACGCCAATAACAATATTGCCGACGAGGTTCTTTTTTGATTGACTTACTTTACTTAATGTGAAGAGTTTTTCTCTTCTCTCCCTCTCGGAGCCTTCTCTCCCTAAGTCGTTTTTAGTATCAATCAAATCAAAGTGAAAGTCGCGCATTTACGTGAATCAACTCAACCCATTACCGAGAGAAAAGTTGCTTCTCGAACTTGACTGAACTGGACAAGGTTGTCTGTACAAAAGAATCTTGTGTGTAATTTTTTCGTTATTTTTCCATAACATTCATATTTTCTCTACTCGCATTACATATTCATATTTCATTCCTGTGTGTGCATTTACTCATCGCACATTAATCGAGTGACATTTTGGGAGCAGTACACATAAACTCCCGTAAACATAAAAAATGGTGAAAAGATGTGTCCATAAAGAAAAGTGATTTTCTCTCCACAAAAATGTCCTTCGCCGCTGTCACCCCCACAAAAAGCAGTGTCCTTGCAGAGAGTGGACAATGGTCACTTTATCCAACGAGAAGTGGTGCATTTTGACTCAAACGCAAAGTTCCCGGGTATACTGCAGTTAATGTAACGGTGCCTGACGACGCGATTGCATAAAAAACCTTATCTAGTTTGCATTCACGGGAGACGGAATGAAAAACGCTTCACTTAAGTGAATATCAAAAATGCGGAATTGGGTAACACACAAAAACCAGTGAGTGGCACTTCATGGTGGTTATGGGATTCTTTCGATTTCCCTACTCTTTAGTATCATAGACGTATCGTTAAAAATGTCTAAATGTACTCTCCACGAAACTCGGAGGGAATTCTCAACAACGAAACAATGTTCTTTTGGGAAAGATGACTCCATCCAATTTCATTGTGGGCTACGATTACTCATTTCACAGAGCAACCGTACCACTGTCGAAGAGGAGACCACAAACTACATTATTATTGCTCACATTATATCCTATCCCATCCTATTAATGTACATTTAGCATTTTTTATGTCCTGTTTGTTTATTACGGACATCAAAGGACTTTGTATCTTTCGTATTTATATGCACAAAGGCATTTCTCTCTCTCTCTTCTTTTTATGACGAGATTAACTCAAAAGAAAAGATAAGTCTCGTTTACCCTCCCCCTGTCTCATGTACGTGGATGACACGATGATGCTGATGATGATGATACGTTTTTTTACGCTGTGGCCAACTGACCATAAAAAATAGTGTGTGCGTCTCTCAACATTCCCTCTCTCATCATCATTTGTCTCGTGTGGGTCTTCACTGGTTTTCCTCTTCGCTTGCCCTTTTCTTTATGTGAGTTCTTTTGTGCCCCATTCATCCCCTAAAATCGTCATCCTCTCATATTTTCATGCAGTGGTCCCAATTCTCTCTTTCGAAAAGAAATGTATATTGGACGTGGTTGTTTTGTGTGTGTGATATGATGAGTGCATCAAAATGTAGGCTTTAACCCTGACTCAAGTTTGAGAGAGAAAGAGAACACTCGTTTTTTTCGAGCTTTTCCTCTGATTAACTTACTGACCATCGCACATGCACATATCGTAATAATCCTCCGTAAAAAATGTACGCGATCATTTATATCGATATAATCATCAAAATAAATTGGAATTGCCGGCCAGAGGAATGCAATCTACTACACACACTACTAATTTATCAATGTGCATAATATATTTTTCTTTTTCTTGCACTCCCAGATTAGAGTGCATTGCGTTGTTGTGAGTGTGCTACTTGTTCATTTCGTAATTGGAATTTGAAAATTGAAACTTAGCCACCATCTTATAGCACTCGTATCTTATTACATTTCTTACTTCATCGCTCGTCTCTCTCTCTCTCTCTTTCTCTGACTTTTCGAGTAATGAACTTTCAAAAAGTTTTCCACGCAAAAATTAGTATTTTTATTTATTGTACACACACCGTGAAAACCTGTTACGCGTTCTCACACATTGGTGTTTACACGCAAACCTGAAGATTTCTTCAACAAAACTGATCTTCACGATGAATGCAAAAGTGTAGCTCGCGCTTTATTATCGAAACTATGAAACGTGTAAATTACAAAAGAGAAACATCTCTGATAAACACTCTCTTATTGATTATGTGAGATTTCATTGATAACCTTCAAAGAATCATATATGTAAATAGAGCATCTTTCGAGTGAAATGGTTCGGTTCGCTTTGGTTCGCTGTGTATTCACGAGTAATTCATCTCTTTCACAAATCCTTCAGCCCACATAATATTACCCATCATCATCGAAGTTATTGACTCGTTTAAAAGATGAAAGATGCAGCAGGCAGACGATTCTTATAATAACGAGCGGTGAATATGGATACTTTAAATTCTCCCGACTTTGTGTGCGTACACTATGAGTGAGTGTGTGAGTTTTTAAATAAAGAAGCCAGTTAGTTATGGAGGAGCTGGGAAGTTCAGGTAGCAAGAAATGTATGTTAGTAGAATGAGTACGAAAAAAAAGAAATAAGCGCAGTCAATCGATTCACTTGAGTGATTTTAAGAGGCACGCAGGCGGAGTTTGGGGCACATATATAGGCTTAATGCAATTTAACCATACATCCACATACACTCACACATGAACAATACATTTTTCACTCTAGATGCAACATCATCATCCTTTGATGACGTTCTTAACCAAAAAAAAGAATCACTGATGCAGTCAACACAAGTGCATCTCGAAATACAATCGGGAGCCTTTTCCTTGAAAAAATATGTACAAAAAGTAAATTCTGATGAGAGTTGTACACTATTGATTTCAACAGTGTGTGTAAATAGTTCGGCACACAAGAAACAACAACAAATGTGTAATGTATCTTTTATCTTTTATTTGTCTGTAACACACCAAGTTTCGGCTACTCGCGTGACTATTTAAATGGGCATCACCACCTCAAAAAAGGAAATCTTATAAAGTTGATTCAATCGTCCACAAAGGAACTAACAACTTGATAAGCTTAACAATGCTGAAAATGCGATGTGAAAAAAAATGAAGATGTTGATGCCAACACTGAACTCATCTCTCTCTGATTGAATTGAGAAGGAAATCTCGATTTATCTCAACACAGATCCCTCATCTGTTTTTCTTTTATTTTGTAGAAGCTGATGAGTAGGAAGGAATGAATGACATGAAAGTTTATATTGTATTCAACAAGACTCAAGATGACAGAAGGAAAATCATCACACCTGATCTTTGCAAAGAAAGAGATGGAGATGACACGACAGAAAAAGGATGTGTGCATCGGTAGACAACTGCATTGTGACTTTTCTCTCTGAGGAATGATTCCTCTGCTCGTCAATGATGTATGCATTTCAGGGAGGCAATGAGATGAGAAAACAGAGTCGTCAACTTCACATATCATCCTCATGTGTGCATCATCAAAAAGTATGCTACATTACAAATAAAGAATCAAAAGATTTGTGTAGCAAACGTACCGAGAGAGAGAGAGAGAGAGCTTCAAGGGATTTGAGCATGTGTGTGTGTACGGGATGAAACTCGCAAAGTATATATTTTTCTAGCTAATTAATAGAGACGTTTAATGGGATTACAAAAGAAATATTGTGCAAATCTGTTTCGCAGGCTCACAAACGAAGCCAAACCACACGTTTGAAAACCTCATCCTCCACACACAGGCTGTGCTCCTCCGCCAAAGGGAAATGAACGGGTAGAGTTATTTTTCAAGATTGCATCCCTTTCTCGACTCACAAATCCTTTTCAGAGTGAATGAGTTTGTTCTATTTTCGGCTGGGGATGCGTAAAAATACAACGCAAACCTTGAGAGCACATCTCTCTAGTCCTCCTCGTTTCGCTTGTGGTGACGACAGAAAGAGACACGGAGAGGAAGAAGAAGAAACAAGTGGAGATGTAATGTGGATGATCATCATGATATGATGGTGGTGAGCACACAAAACTCAAAATGTATCTCACAATGAAGAAAATTCTATTTCCATTTTTTATCCCTCTCTCTCTCTCGTAACAATTCAAAAACGATGAGATGAGGATATACATGTACTGAACGTGGTATTTTGATGCAAGTTTCGTCTTTTTTGCGCTTCAAGGGAAACCAAGTGCCAAAGGGAAAACTTTAATGTACCATTGTGCATTCAAATTGTGTGTGTGTACGCGTACTATATATAATAATGAATAAAAAAGTATGCAACTTTAACGCACTGCTTGTTATGTGTATACCAAAACCTCGTTCTTCTCATCATCTTCATCCCTCTTTTCGCGTAAAGTATAGAACACATCCCTCTTAGAAAAAAATCTGTTTTAACGAACATTGCACTGGTGAGCTCCTTAAGCAGCCGCTTATGAATTAACGCACGTCTCGTCTTCTTGATCGCGATCTGAAAATGCATCTCCTCATGCTTGCAGATATGCAGCCTCAATTCCGTTTTTTCGCTACTCCTTCAACACACTGGCAGAGAGGAGCCTTCAACTTGAAGAAGAAGAGCACTGTGTCATCATCACATATTTTACCCATTACGTTTCCACTACATGTTTGCAGCCAGAAAAATATCTTAATGCATTCTCTTAATGTAATTTTGTAAAGATAATATGTAACGTAAATCTCTTTTTCGCCAAGGGCCCGCATCCTATCTCTCTCAGCATGGCTGTAGAAATTCACACATTTTCTCATTTGCAATATGCACATCATCGGCTTGGCGGTGCATGCTCCTCGCGTTTTTCATTCGATATCCTCGTCGTCCTGTCATCTCCATCATGGCTTATCATAAGGGAATACTGAGAGAGCCCGAAATAATTACCCCCGAGAGTTGTCCCCACTGGTGCTAATTATTATTGGAAACCAGGAACTTCGGAGTACCGTCGAAAAAACAATGTGAAAACACAAGAAACGCCAAGACAAAAACATTCGGAGCAAGCACGAAACGGTACGATACGATACACACGGTTCTCAAGTCAAGAGAGTGAGTGACAGCTTTGCTTTTACCGACGTGAAACAAAAAATAAACAAAGTCAAGTGAATACATGTGTGTGCCTATTATTTTCTGGAGAAAGTGAAAAAAAATACGCTGTGCTCCACTCGGTGTGTCCTACTGACTCATATTATTGTCTCGTTTCTCCGTGACTTTTTTCTTCGGTATTGACAAAAAACAAGGAAAAGGTTAATCATCTGAGGAGCTTTAGTGAAAATATTGTGCACAATCCACACCTGTCGTAAAGGAATATATATGCCAAGAGAGGAAGAAAAAAGGGCCATTTTTCCTCTCGTTTCTTCTTCTGCTTCCGTGTTCCATTTTTAGTATCAATACTTAACAAACACAGAACGACGACAAGAAAGAGGGAGGATAAGCCTAATGCACTCTGTGTATCCTCGGTGTGTCTATGAAAATGAGTGAATGACACGAAATAATAAAGAAATCATCAAGAAAACCGAGGAGAAGAAGAAAGTGTGTGTTCTTTCTCTGTGAACCTTCATTTTTCTCTCTGGAGAAAAAGTGGAACTGGAGCGAGTCTTAATGTAAATTACTGGAGTACACACACATACATCACATTTTCAGTGTGTTGTCTCCGCGTGTAGAAAGGATACACATGTACAAGCGTGTGTGATCCTCCAGACAAGGAAATGAATGGTGGCCTGATTGTGAATACCTTGAGAGTACCACTATGATTATATGGCCGAGAGAAAGGAGGAGCGCCTAATCCATGAGAAAAAATAAAGTCGAAATTGCCCATAAAATGGTGTTGTATGTGATTTCCTTCAAAAAAACAAGATTATTATATTAACCCTTTGCTTTACTCATTCTTTTTATGTTGATGTGTGCCTTGTGATATGGTGTTGTATGTGCTTTCCTTCAAAAAACAAGATTATTATATTAACCCTTTGCTTTACTCATTCTTTTTATGTTGATGTGTGCCTTGTGAATTAATTAGGAATTCAGAGAGAAGAAAGGATAAATCTCTGTATCACATTTCATTTTTTTCTGGTTTTTATGTGTGCCTTATATAATATAATTTTTGTGAGTTCTTTCACCTGTGAGCTTGTTTTTTTTTGACTTTGTGACAAGTAGCAAATTATTTTGAAGCAAACTTGAAGAGACGTGCAACCATATATTTTCACTAGCTTCATCTTGTTGTTTTTAATATATTACTCAAATATTGCGAAATATTGCGTCTGAGAGAGGAAAGTGAAGTGTCGTCTGAAAGACTGGATTCTCGCTCCTTCGTTTTCTAACTCTTGTTCGGCTCATCGGCAATGTTTGGAAGGAGTGGCCAAATGTTTCCCAGAGTAAGTATTACTAAAGCTTCTTCTTGCATTTTCCCGTCTGGATTCTCGCTCCTTCGTTTTCTAACTCTTGTTCGGCTCATCGGCAATGTTTGGAAGGAGTGGCCAAATGTTTCCCAGAGTAAGTATTACTAAAGCTTCTTCTTGTATTTTCCCGTTGAAAAAAGTCTCAATGCGAAAATGTATTTGTGTGTAGTTTTCAGAGAATACATAATAGTTAATCAAATTCCTATTTGTCAGTCTCCTCTCTCTCACTCTCTTATTTATAAGTTATGTACGTACATTAGCTTCGTTTGTGTTGTGTTCTATAGAAATTACAAAAAAGGATGCTTTTCGGAGACAGAGAGACAGAGCGTTTCGAGTTATGAAAAGTTTTTGGCTTGTATGCATCTACTATGTATCTACACAGGTATCGAGGAGAGAGAGAGAGGATCCGTGATTTTCATTAGTGAGTAGAAAGGTGAAGGTGTGTTTGTGTCTTGTCGATATTTTCTCTTGTTTTGCCTATTCCTCCGCACAAGCAACGCGTACACACACATGACTATAATAAATCAAGACTACTCTGACGACTGACACACAATCAAAATCAATTTAGAAATGTTGCGAGGAGTCGCCTCTCTCTCCTTCTCTCTTGTTCTCTCCTACTTTTTCTTATCTTCCCATCATGGTCGTCATTGATGAGATGGAGTATGCTATATGGATATGGAAATGCGGTGGCAATTTGAGGATAAAAGGCCGAGTCAAGGTGGGAAGGACCATGTTCTTTACATTAGTTGTTCGCGAGTTAATGGAAATTTATTGCGGTCTACAACTGAAACTAACTTCCTTTGCGTGTGTGTTGGAATAGTACTTTGTAGTCTTCTAACCCAAAAAGTCATCATCATTTCATCCACATATTCACAGACTTGTAGACATGATATCACAAAAACGAGCTCAAGGTAAATTTTCAATTTAGCTAAAAACACATACTCACTCTCAGTCCGAAAAGGATCAAGAAATAACAACAGGGAAATGTATGTTAATGATGAAATTCGACGAAAAAGGGCAGTCTTTGTGAAACGAATATTTTTCCCACAAAATGATTTTTTAAAAAATATCTTTTAATTTTATATTTTTCAAACCTAGAAAGACAACTCGGATGAAATAAATGCGACATTCGTCAGTAGAATCATTTCGCTGGTTGTCGAAAGCATATTTTACAACAAAGAAACTAGGAGGAAGCTCTCTCACAGCGTTTTTGGTCTACTTTTATAGGACAAGTGCATATAGCGCGGAAATAAAAAGGGCTTCATGCCGCTTCCTACTTTAGCCATCCTCAAATCGCACAGTGAGGGTCCTCATTTTTCCATTATTGACACAAGTACGCTCGTATACGTTGAGCTCTCTTTGTCGTGACACAAAGTCGTATTTTTGGGCTGAAAACAGAATCACATAATTCTTGAAGAGGGCTCCTTGACTCAAAGAGAGAGCACTCTTCCTCCCTTGCAGATTGATGTCTCCTGCCAAGATTAAAAACGCAGAATGTCATCGCCACGGTACGCGGTGATATTATGGTGTGCACTTGTCGCAACTGCTTTGCGAAGCGGTATGTGTGCACTTGTTTGCAACGTCGCTTCACACGTGGTCCTCATCTTGGAGCTGTGCACAGGTTTTTTATTAAAATATATATTTTCTACGAAAGCAAAATACAGGCACGTTTTCTACTCCTCTTTCTCGCCTTCGCTTTGAGAACGGAAAATGAATCAATGCAATCAATGTAAGTGTTTAGAAATGAACAGCTCTACATTGACGCAGTAATAAGCTGTGGTGGCTCATTCTGAGAATGCTCTTGTTTGACTACAGATCACGATTCTTCATTTCATTAATCTCTCCCTCTCTTTCATTAAAACTCATTTTGACTTGCAGTTTTTTATTAGCAAACTGCGACAAAGCCGTACAC
>JAHZMW010001058.1:0-21300 GCA_027743745.1 Alloscopus bannaensis | reverse complement strand
TTTTATTATGCAATAAATATGGAAACTTGTTGAATGCTCAGCTAATCAAAGTGCATTGGACTGTGCAAATGGAATTCTGTATTTCTTCCCTCTACGAATACGCACTACCAAAACAAATGCGATGAGTGGTGGTTCAATCGTTGTCATTCAGTTGTATGTGTGAAATGTTTTTATATATTAATTTATTTACAGGCAAATATTTCTGCCTTCAACTTGTCACACTTTTTTTGGGAACGATTGAACAAGTCGAATTTTGTGTCAACGCAAGCGTTTTATTATGTACTCAGGTGCGACGTGCTTGGATTGGCCTGTCTCCAATATAAAGACGATATTAAACTTAATGTGATTACTAGGACTGTGGTCTAATTCATTCTAGCGTGATTTATCAAGATTGACAGCAAAAAAACCAAAACACAGCGAATGCTGCCCTTAAAAGTTATTATGGCTCCAATTTATATAGTTATCCACAAGTTCGTAAAGTTACTGCATACTTTGCATGCAACGCCAAGAATTCCTCTTACACGAAAGTTCGAATGAGCAGTATTAATATTGACATAATCTCGTCTGCTGTTTTGAACGTTTTAATGTGAAAAGTGCTGCACCATGTTGGTGTTGTGTTGTGTTTATGTGCATGTTTGTATTTTGTACGGCAAATCACTGGAGTTCCTATGCAGCTGCAGACATCATTTCGGATGGTTAGTCAAAATTCATCTTGTAACTTACCCACGCTTACTTAAGAAAGAACGATACGAGGATTTCGGATCAATCATGTGGTATGGAAGCACCTTTAGATTGTGCCATACCACTCGATTACTAGTAGACGAAAAAATGAATTCGTTATTCTGGTGTGTGCTTCCAATGAATTGCTAACAATTACAAATTGTAAAATAATGCCTGCAACGCTCAGAACCGTGGCACAAAGACACGGACAACGGTGTAAGGTANGATTACTAGTAGACGAAAAAATGAATTCGTTATTCTGGTGTGTGCTTCCAATGAATTGCTAACAATTACAAATTGTAAAATAATGCCTGCAACGCTCAGAACCGTGGCACAAAGACACGGACAACGGTGTAAGGTAGCCAGACCCAGCTGAAGTCACAAGCGCCTAGGATGCAATTTTCTTGTTGATCTTGATCACGACATTATCCTGAAAATTACTATTATCACTGGCACGTTGCATGCAGCCATAGTTTACATGTTTAGGAGGAAGCCGTAGGGATATGGATATCTTAATCCTTAAAGCAGTGGTAGTAGCGAGATAGTTTGGGAAACGCACAAAGAATACAACGTCTGCATATAAAGGGCTCCACTGGCGATGTAGCGAGTCATGCATTTAAACGCTTGCCTCAGAGCACCTGGTCTGACCTTGACTTACACAGAAAAATGACGACAAGTCGCAAGCAGTCATAAAAATAGAAAACAGACAACTTTGTAATTACTGTGTCGACACAAGATCTAAGGACTTTACTACTTGTTCCTACACAAAGGAAGCTGCTCTTTTCATGCAATTCAGTCAGTGTGTTCAGTCAGTTTGCTTTATCTACATATTGAAATAGTATAACGAACACAGTACATGCAAATGTAATTTCGGAATCTGGACAACCATTCGTTATGTATGTCCACGACAAACACGGAAATGCATGCGAAATCAAAAGTGTCCGGAAGACTTTCCCTTCAAATTGAATATTAAATTGATTTAGACTGACATACTGTGCAAAGCCGAGTTGACATGTTCACTTTCAAATGGTTTACAAACGCGATGAGGTGATTTCCAAGCCTTAATTAACTGCCAGAAACGTCACGCTTTAGTGATAGTTGTAATTGCCCTTGACCGTTTTCAGACAACTTTATCATCCTAATACATACGTGCGTCAGGTACGTGTTCAAATGCAGCGTAATGATGTCTTCCCATTCCTTTTCCATGTCAAGTTCTAAACGCGAGTTTGCGTTTGGTGTATGAGTAATGTTTTCAACTTCATTTGCATCTCGCTTAATTCCTTCCTGTAACACAAAAGTCAGATGGGTTCTCACACAACACACATGCATTAAGTGTACGTTCCGTACATCAGCCAAACAAGATGAAAACTTAAAGCCCTTTGGGTCCAGTTAAAATCACTGCGACGCGAGTAACAGTGCCAGAGTACACAAGACGCTTCTGGTGCCTGTATTTAATGAACTCTCAATCTAGTCATGCATAACTTGTCCTTATATGTATAAACAGAAATTCTGTCACAAAATTTTATTTTTAATTCGCATTTGGTCAGGCAAATTTCAGATTTGTGTCAGAAAACGTGGACGTATTTACAGGCTGATGTAACACAAATGCATTACTACTGTATTTACGTCAGCTATTTTCTATCGGGACAGAAACTACATTTTTGTTTATATATGCCAGTGATATTGTAACTTACAATTTGTAAGTAATACTCCGCTGAATATGAACATGACCTTATTGCACAGCTTTCGCAGCTAGTAGCTGTAAAATCATATTGAGTGTGCGTGCTCCGCACATGTCTTCAACTGGATATAATAAATAATGTAACGCAAATGTATAGAAACGTTCATATAAGGTTCATATGTATGTAATCTACTAAACAAAATGGAATACATATATGCCCTCTCCTCCTGTTCAATTGTCACTCATAAATTCACAGCGTTAGCGTTATGCTAGCAACATGGCAATTACAACGGAAGACAGGAAGTAGATTCGCAAATCTCTTGACAAATCTCTTGGATTAAAAATACAAAGAGATCAGAACTGTGACCAAAGACGTTACGTATACACTCCATTCTCGTACCACGTGCACTTTGTTCGCATTCGTTAGTATTCCGCTCAATGCTTACGTTCCCATTAGAAAAGTACTAAAATACCTCAGTGGACATAATTTACAACACTGCTGTTACGTTTTTATACCCGTTAACGACACTCAAGTCTGTGTTGAACAAAATCTTGCTATTTCTTCTTACTGAGCACGACAAACCGCTGAAGGATACCGGCACATAGTATGTGTAGTTTGTAGAAGCTGCTTTAATTAATATTCATAGAATGTCCCTGCCTGCTGTGCGACATGACAATCTCCATTCAACTTCACAATGTATGATACACTATGCTCATTGTATGATCATAACCTTTTTTCATGCGCTGTCGTTTAAGCACATATTTTATTACAATGATTTACAAATTGAGATGCAAATGTGACAACGATATATTTACGAGAACCTATTAAGAATCGTATTGTATACTGCGTCTATTATATTATTAGGATGTATGAAAAATTATGACAAATCCCATTTGTTCGTGTATTTCTTCCTTCCTCCACTTCCCTTTGGCGTCTGGCATTTCCGTCTCTCTCGGACCTTTGTTGTCGTAGATTTGGTATGAAGCTTGCTCTCTGAAGACAGCTGCGTGAGCTTTTTTGTAAACATGATGACTACGAGAGAAGTGTGGTAGTGGTGACATTGATGTTGGACGATTATGTTCGACAGTAATCTTTTCGATTGTACAACTAGCTGCTTGAGGAAAAAAATCTCGCTTTTATCGGTGATGAATAGAGATGATGAGGAGTCGTGTCGTGATGAGTTTGACAGATTAATGTCATCGCGTATTCGTCATTATCATGAGGTTATAGCAAAAGGCAAAGGACACGCTTATGATGGCTGTAACGTCTTAATGTGTCATCAAGTTAGATGCAATAATTTGCTCTGATATCGTTAATGACACGCGGAATGAGTTTGTTTATCTATTGGAACATCAAGGATGGAAATTTTAATCCATGTGTGCAAAGGAAATACTTCTTCTTGATTGACAGTAGCATTCAGAACATCTTGATTTTAAAAAATGATACCAGCAATACATGATTGTACAAATAAATTTTATTTGCAAAAATTATATATTGTACGGAACATTATTGTGACCTTTGGAACTGGAGCGGTTTTTACTAAATCACAACATGACATCAAATTAGTACTGTACAGAGAGCCACGCCACGCAGTCTCAGATTTGACATTGTGACCTCACAAAGCGGTGTTGTGAAAGGCAGTGATCGCGATTGTCACAATTTTTGAGTATTGGTAACTTATGGTACGAAAATTTATTGACTAATAAACTGAATGACTACGCACTAAAATTCTCTGGGAGTGGTAGCACCGGTACTGCTTTTTTGTCATGATTGCGCAGTGGAGGCGTATTTTAAAAATGGCAGATAATGCTTAAAGTAATGCTTCACTACGTTAATGCTCTCCTCAGAAAAATAAATACGGAAATATCATGCGAACTGAACACTGTCATCATGGGCTGATTACTTTTCTAGTATCTACAACCAAAACATAACATCCCAAGGTACTCTGTAGCTCAGTTCCTGTGTTAAATTTAACTCAGGTCCACAGATCGAACCCCATTTTTTGAAGAAAACTAGGCTGGTCTTGTGAGTTGTATAGTTAAGTAATTATCATAATTAACTGAATACGTGCAGCATCTTGAGAACGTCATAACTATAATTAGTCAGGTTAATGTTTCTGGTTAGGTCACGTTGCTCCATCAATGTAAATATACAGTCCTCAATCTTGGTGAGTTCCAAGCTCCCCTTTTTACATTATATAGAAGAACAACAACATTGTATATCACAACCCAAAAATCTAGCCGTAGCCGCTCCAGACAAGTTGTCACCAAGTTGAATGACTTTCATTCAGCCGCACGAGATCTTGTCGTAAACAAGTCATTCAATTCAAGACGTTAGCACAAAAAAAAACTCACTTGGCTTGCTTCCGATATGTTTGTATTGTCCTTTAAGCATCCACTCACACAAAGATGACATCCTTTTCTCTCATGTTATGCTACTCACTCGCTGTTGTTTCACTGAACGAGTTTTTGTGGAGACGCCCATCTCCACCGTTCCATTACTGCTGCTGGCAGAAGGTGTAACGGCAGCAGCTTGTTCCACTTTGTTGCGAAATAATTTACAAGGATGAATCAAGTTCCAAAACTCATCACGGAAGGATTTGCCGAACGCGTAATAAATCACAAAGTTCACTGAAGCATTCAGCGTTGGGCCAAGTATCTGGAAGAACTGAAGCTCACGGAAAGTGATCCGAAAGTACTGCGACACGATGAATGCGACGAGTGCCACTAAATGACATACGAGTAAAATTAAGGCCACCACTGAGAACATCTTTGCTGCGTTCACTTCTCGTATCTGACTTGTGGTCAAGGTTTTTCGAGCTTTGTTAGATAAGTAGATCTGCAACAAAGTTGACATGCGTAAGACAAATATATGACAAAAATTTTTACGTGCTATGCAATTCTTGGAAGCTCACATACCGATCGGTACAGTAATCCGTTAAACAGAAGAATCATGGGAAATGGCAATGCGAAATCAATAAAGAGGTGAAATTTGACAAAGTAAGGATAAATTGTCCGGGAGAATAAAGTGCTTTTATAGATGTACGGGAATTCGCTGAGTTCACTACTGTAATTGCCATCGCCATCGGTTTTCAAGTACATCTCATTTTTCTCCAACGTCTTATTCAGCCACCAGGGAAGGTTGACGAAAGCGATAATGATCACTACTGAGACTAAGACAACACTTGACTTTTTGGGTGTGAGCCAAGATTTTAGCGGAAACGCGACTGCAATATAGCGTTCAATTGCGATCGTAATTGTGACAAATATTGATCCTGTGCGCCCTGTAATATCAGACAAGATTTGGAAATATGGAGTTGAATTAAAATGCTTATATAATGATTGATTTCAATTTGTGAAGCCTGGAATATAGTCGCCAATTTACCCAGTGAAAATAGCAAATGCATAATTCGGTACACTTCAAGAGCTTCCATATTCACTTCGTATTTTCCTAAAGTATATTAAAAAAGTCATTTTAAAACAGTGTGTTTAATACAAAGCTGTGTAATTTAATATTTTAAGTCAAGATTGGAGTACCCAACATTTCAAACTTTATAAATATGATTAATTTATTGGGTCTAAATTAATTCCGGTAGAGTAAACCAAAATTGGCTGCTTTGCCACTTACCCAAAATGAGGATCAGTAATAGTGAAACAGGTATGGCACAAATAGAGGCAAGCAGATCAAAAATTGTTAGTAGCACCATCAACCGCCGCACAGAGCACCCTTTGAGTGACTTTGGCAAGATGAGGAGATTCAAGATATTTGTGAACACTCCAAAGTGTGCCAACAGAATGATAATTGCACAAATGCCCACACAAATCCAATATCCACAAGGGAGTAACTCACCACCCCAAACCGTACATTCTGAGGAGTTGAGAATGTACCTAATTTTGAGTTTGCACTTGTACCATGTGTTATTCTGTGGGCTAGGATAAAGTCCAGTTTCCGAATTCAAAAAGAAACACGTCCAAAACGGTAAGAATATCAGCGTAGGAGGGACCACTTCCATCCTACTACTATTTGTCCCTTCTGGAGAATCCATGATTTTTGTTGAGGATGCATTAGCTATTATTGTCGGAACGAATAAAGTGGACGAGTTTTGAACCTTGAAAAGCACAATGGAAGAGAGCTAAAAGCAAAATGCCTTTAGAAAACGCTGCATTTTTCAATCGGGTACGCGAACGAAACATGATTTTCAACTTGAAAACCATAGTCTCTGAGTTTTGTTGCGTGTGCACTGCTTTGTGTCACGGTAATAACCACGTAATGGCAAGTTTAACACGAGCAGAGAGAGAGAGGAGACTCTAACTCGGAACAGATAGATATCATGAGAAGATTTTTTCTAGATTTTTGTTGTTGATTAAATATTACACTGTATAAACGGTTCTGCACACATATTTTTATATGAATGCGAGATGGGGATATAGGAAAAAAGCACGTTTCAAGCACGGAGGATGTAGGATGTCTGCGAATGACGAGAGTGGGTTCATTTGGCATTTTTCAATTGCGTATTAATACACTATGATATATGGAAGTTTGAAAGAAATGAAACAGTGTACGTGTGTGTTGATGATGATGTATAAAGTGTGCCTCGTTGCCTGTGATGACTATGACTAAGTGAGTGAATTTCTTGAAAATTTCAAAGAAGCGACGCGAGAGGAAAATATAGGAAAACTGGTTTACGCAAGATATGAAGAGTTACATAATACTACTCTGTAGGATGATATATTTGGGTTTAACTCTTGACACAGTGGTGCTCAACTTTACACATTTCAACAAATAATGACACGTGGAGAGTTTGCTGAAAGACTGCGATTTTTATAAATGCCTGTTATATGTAAATTTCTATTGAAAATGATGATAATAATAGAGCCTTATTTATTGTTGCCAAACATATATCCAGATTTAAAATTGTATGCTTATTATTGAAGAAAAATAGGCGATTGTATGCATGCAATATAGTATTCATTCGTTACGGAGGAAAGATGAGATTCTACTCACGATATTGTAAAGCATTTGAAATAATGCTTGTTGCATTGAGGCGAGACAAGTTTAATGAGGGGAATTCCTTGCACACTTTTATTGTTCTCCTGAGTGTTCATCAAATAGACTTATAAACTAATATTATTACAAATACTTCCTATATCTATTGTTCATCAACTCAATGTGAAGAAAATATAAGGTGATGTGCGAAGTTGTGGGTATCCAGCGTGACGCGAATAATCTTTTTTTTAAAGTTGTGAGACCGCTTGGTAGGCATATAATACAAAATAAGAAGTGAGCCGAAAATTCTGTTCACAAACATGTGAACTGTGTGTCCTACGAAAACTCTCAGAGCTTATGTAAAAAGCATTAACATCAACTCACGATCTATTTCCAAGAACAGCTATTTAATCTTTCCAGGGAATCTCCATTTGTCGTAAAAGAATTGTTCATATTTTATTTCTTGATGTGGGTATAAACCTTGTCACAGATGGATTTTTTAGAACAATGCATAGTGTAATTAGGTATTTTGTGAGCCACGTTTTCTCTAGTTCATGAAAACAATGGGTGATCCCAATTTGGAAAAATTACTGGAAATTTCCAGTGGACTTTTCTGACCGGTGTAATTACATGCATCATTCCTATATAGCTGAACTTTTTGTGTCAAGATGGAATTTTTTCCTCGTAATTTTCCCTGCTCATCAGTTGGGCAGCCTCTAATCTAAATGGAGAATGAAGTAAACGAGCTGTTGATATTTCTCATCTTTCATACGAAATATGCGTGTTACGACTACTCGAATCAAAGAGATCACAAGACGCTGGACTAGAAGGTGAAATTAATGAGTACGTACAGCAAATAGCAATGTTGGAAGGATATGATAAGTCAGCCGCGTGTTTCATTCATAATACAAATTAAAAACAAATTTGTTTCGTGTCATCCTCACATCACTCTCCAATGTTTGCCTTTTGATTTGATTAGCTATCCTTTTTTTCCTGTGGGCTCATCAGTAAAGCCCTTGGCATTGTTATGCACAAATAGTGCAGTGGTGCAACTTAATGAAAGCGTGGTTGAGAGTTTCATTGACACAAGCACTTTTGTACCAAAGGGTTTGTTGAGATGCCATTCAAAATGCTGACGAAAGGGGAACAGTGTGTCATTCACGTAACCCATAAAAGTGTTTTTTGTTAGCCTCTTATCATTTGTTCACTCTCATACGTTTCAAGCGATTACTACAAAAGGCTGAACGAGGTTGGAGAGAGTTTCACCTTTCTATTTTTTGACAAATATTTTCTGAACGCTGACCATCCCCCAGAGTTTTCATCTAAAGGATTAAATAAACTTTTTTCTTTCTGTGAGAATCTGTATAATCAAGTCTCATTCGTGTTTTGTTTGAATACCTAGGCGTCTTTCCAATATGAACATGAAACTGACAAGAGACGGAGCACACAATGAACATGACATTGACGACAGATGTGTGCTTGCATGCGTTCTTTTCAAAGCATGGTAATTTGGGACTGCGTTGACGCTTCTCGTTTCACCGGTAATAACAAGTTTCGGAGACTTTATATGTCAGCGTGGATAATATGTGCTGACAGGGAATTTGAAGCACGCGTCTAGTTCAAGGATATATGGAGCACTGAGTTTCCACGTACTGAGTTGAGACAAAATTATGAAGTTATAATTTTTTTATGAAGTATTAACTTCATATTCGCACTTTGTAAATATACAATTTGCTAAAATTTGCTTTAGTTGTTAGCTCTTAGCTTGGAATTTGACGCGGCTGACTTAATCAACCTTTGTAGGCGTAGGTGAAATTAGTATGGAAATCCCATATATTTATGTATCTGTATTAATTGAAATTTACGGCTCATTTATCTCTTACGACTTTTCAAAAGTGTCGGCACGTACTCTACTAATGTAGTTTATAAAGAGGAGGCCCGATTTCCTGTTTGACGTAATTCGGTAATGACACATGAATTTAGGATTTACATAACGAAAGCTAGTCGATAGCTTCAGTAAGAAGAAATTAATGAAAACTTTGAGTCGAGTGGAGACATTTGCGCTTTTACATGCACTGGAAATCTTGAGGGTATTTCATTAAGTCACCAATAAAGCAAATTTTTAGTTATTACGGGTAACCTCATCAAGAGACCTTTCGTTTGGTAAACCCTAGTGGATAATGAAAGCCATGATGCGTACTTAAATAGTAGCACGTACACTTGTCACGTAACAGCCCGTTCCGGTGGCGTCTGGTAGTGTTCCGACACTGATTGCTTAACACTCATCTTAATGAGAAGATCGCATGCACTTTCAACTTTACGAATGTTTCCCTTTCACACATGGCCATCGACAGAAATCGTAAGTAGTACTCGTCGTATCTTTTTTTACACAAAATTAGCTTCATGGAACGCCTCAAAGAGTAGCATCTCTCTCATGACTGAGCAAATCAGGAAATTGCATTGAATGAGTAACACTTTAGCAGGTTTTTGGTTGATGATCACGAAAGGTCGTAAAACATAACAGGTCGGTCGGTAGGTTAATGGAAAAACAGGGAAAATATACAGGAAGAAATTCATACCACATGTTACACTCCTCACAAAGTCCAAAGTTTTTTTTTTAAAAAAATCAATATATGGTTGCAGACACCGCTGTCAACTCTACAAAATGTCTCAAAAATCTACGGAGATGCTCAGAAAGCGCTGCTTGTAATAAATTGCATTATGCATCAAATCCTTACGAAAAAAATATCGAAAGCCGTGATTGTTTATTGCACTCAGCAGCCACTCATCTCAAATCATCACGTATAACCTAAAGACACAGACACGCGTTTCGCTGCCGTCATTTTCGCTGAAGAGCTTAATATAATATTTGTTACTCTGAAACTGAAAACAAGAGCAACAAGCCATAGCCAAAGCAGCAGCTTCAATGTTCAGTGAACGGTTGTGAGTCAACGGTTTCTAACCATGTACTACGACGATATGGTATACATACTTGTCGTAAAGACGTGATTCATTCCAAGTTGTTAACTTCATGGATCAACCATAAAATACTTGATGCTAGCCCATGATCACACATGAGATCAAACCGTTAGCTGCACACACACACAAAGAGCTCACACAAATGTTACATTAAAATATGCGCAATGACTACATATACCCAAAACATCACCAAGTTGTCTATATGCTCCTCTCTCTTTCTCTCTGCGTGTAGAATCAGAGTTGCTCTTTGTGTTTGTTAATATTCGTACACGTCGACCGTGTGTAGTAAAATATAAGGTTTGACAGAACTGTTTCAGAACGGCATTTGCTCAGGGGATCAAATGCTGTCAGGACTAAAACACTGGTTCAGTTCAGACTTTGTTCTGTTTTGAGAGGAAGCGTCTGTCTGTGCGCGTGTTTGTGCCAACTTATGTTTTTTTTACTTCCCCCTTTCATTTTGTCATAATTTATTTCCCTCTAATTTTACAAAATATTTTGCAGTGGGATTAACCAAATGTAAATACGTTGAGCAGTTTAGATTTGGAATGTTCAACTGTTTCCTATATGCGTATGTGTTGTGAGTGCTTAAATACAGGCTGTGTTCATCAATCAAAGGGTGCCCAAGGTAAATCATTGCCCCGTGTTCACTTTTAGCAGTCGTATACGTTCATGTTTATTTGAAGAATTTGGAATTCAAAGTTTTGTCGAATATTGGCAAAATAATCGGAAACAAACCTCTAAATTATTTTAAATTATTTTCCGCAGCAATACTCTAGTTTAAATGTCTTCAGCCCAGAAATTTCGCCAAGCATTAGTATATTTATTACAGATTGAATTTATAAAAATCCATTGTCTGCTATTCAAAACTCTGTATTTTGTTCAATTACAGAATCAGGTACTCCACAATTACTCCCGAGAATTCTGATGGACAAATTAGCTGAGCTGAGATCTTCGATCCTACAACCGCAATGAAAATTCTGAGCCTTTCCACGTTTGGAGAAGCCATTAGAGAGAAAAAGCCATTTTTTAAGCCGACAGACGAAGAAAAGTCGTGACTAAATATAAAGGAACAATTAACAGCTCATTCAAGTGATTTTAGTATGCATTTCGTGAAAAGATTTGCAATACAGTGCGACAAGCTTACAATTTGACGAGTAAAGTTTTGTGAACAATTCACAGGAGAATACAATGGGAACATTTATAGACAAAACTGGAGTGAAATATCGCTATTATTTGCACTCATTTTACTGCATCAACCACACGAGCTACAGGTGCAACTGTTGCAGGTGGAATTGCAGTTTATTTCTGCAAGGAGAAGGCCACTATGACCAATTCGTTGTGAAGTGATTAAAAACGCACGTGGAAACCATGAGCCAAGTCAACTTGGCTTCTACTTGTCGTCACCTTCATCGACTGGTGAAGACTGGAACTTGAAGCTGTGAGGCTGTTCTTCTTTAAGTGTGCTTTCTAGGAATAAAGTAATATGCAATGTTTCGAACGTCTCGAAAAGAAGTTCGTGCTGGTTTAAACGAACTGATCGTGACTCTGAATTCGTAACAAGTTGAACTGTAATTCGAATCCAGTTTGCTAATGCTACGACTCAACTTTTATTCAATTTGTGCCAAACGTACCTTAAGTTTTCTTATCGTCAACGATTAGAGGTTTGGACATATTATTAGGCATTGCGTATTATTGGTTTTTATGTATGTTCATAAGTGATTTAAGGTGAACCAAAACTTGATTAATGCATTTTCCGAGAGCACAGTAAAAGTGGTTTCGGATATTGTTTGCCAGTGCTGTGGAAATGGAAGATACACACTTAATAGTACGTGGAGACATTATTGGACATGAAGCTGTTAGTAAGTTGGTTTTGTTTGAAATACTCTCAGTGGTACTTCAACTGCTGTCGATTGTGTTCAATGGGGCAATCGTTTGCACCCTTTGCAGAAGATCTCTTTTGAGATATCCTTCTAACAGGTAGGTTCAACTATAATTCGGATGATTTCTCAACAGCATTTAAATACTTAAACTTGTAATAATCCGCATTTTCACTCGATTCAGATTTGTGTTCAGCTTGTGCCTTTCCCACTTGGTCGTCTCATTTCTCAGCGTGTTGATCTCACTCATCTCAATCCTGCTTCCGTCTCAGCAACCACTGCCGGTTTTCAGGAGTGGGCAGGAGGATGTTACTCATAAAATTACAGAGTCCACTTCCTTGTCATGGAGTCCAGGAGCGTCTTCCATTCCAGTTCAGTGCACTGCCAACACCGGTGTGGATCTGGCCCACCTCATCATGATGCATGTCAACTTTGGGGTGGCCGTCTGCACCTCTATCACAGTGGCGCTTATCAGCGTTGAAAGGTAAGCGACCTTTTTGCAACATACTTTTTTATTTAAAAAAAAACATTTCCCCTCTGTATCTGCATATTACTATAAGGCTTACCATCTGATAAAATGGAAATCTCTTCTATGCATGTTTATCTTATCACAATCTGTACTCCTCTGATACGTACATAAATGCCAAGACTTCCTTTCCCAAGCAATTAACCTTCTGTTTTTGGTGTAAGGTGTTTCCTCGTAGAGAACGTTTGGATTAAAATCTCGACATCAAAAGTGTTTTAGACAGCTATCTTATGTGCAGGCAGGTCGTAATTTTAGTTGCTTTAGCATGCGAAACAAGGTCGCCAATCCAGTTAAATCAGTTGCTTCAAAAATTAGAGACAAAGTGCAAAGTAATTCCAGCGTTTATAAAGAAAAACGTTCAACTACAAACATGCCAAAGATAATCGTTGATTTTTTTTAGAAATCTGACCTTCCTATATTTACTCAGTAAACTCCAAAAATCTTGTATTAACTCGTTAAAATATGCTGCAGATGTTTACGCGATGTTTTGCAGAGCTGTTTTTAGAATGTTTGAACGGAGACACTCCGTATGAACCGTCAATAATGAATATTGATTATTTAGGCAAAATATAGAATAAATGATCTATATAAAACGATCGCATAGTTATCCGGCTCCTGATCAAATTAATTTATGTCATGTACTTTCTGGCTTTTCAAGGTGTTGGAAATTAAGCGTGTTTCTCGGTGATAAAATGACATTAAGCGTACACGCAGAGGTTGCGCATTGCGTCATGCGTTGTCGGTTGTAGGCGTAAAGAGAGCTTTTTTTGTTTGGTGTAAGTAAGTTGGTTGCAAAGCGTGTAATGGAACGATTCTGTTTTAGGAAGTGTTTTGATAGATGTGACCTCCAAATTATCGACATTGATCGATCCAGATTTGCCCATTTATTTTGGGAAGGCTTCTTCCATGAAAACCTGGTGTGAAAGCACGTACATTGGTGTTGCCGCACGCATTGAATTATTATATAACACGTGAAGCGTAAATGCATTTAGTTATATCGACTTTTTGAAGAGTTTACATGATCAATATTAACTACAAAGGGATTGAGTCAATCTCGCTTCATTAACCTTCATTCTGATCTGAAACTTCCGATGCATCACCGTTGAGTGTTGGCGAAGCAAAATACATTTTAAACCCATACTGTGTCCGGTCGATTAAGTTTTCAACTCCTTCATTGACTTAGCTTCCTGGAATACCTTAACTGAGACACGGATCAGTCGCCGCAGTTGAGATGTCCGCTAATATTGAGTTTTCACTATTTTTAGCACAGGTTCACGTCCCCGTATTTGTCCGTTATTGAATGAATATTGCGGTAAATATTTGCCACATTCTGTAACTTCAAGGAATTGCCAAAAGCAGTAATCGCTTTTTGCATAATGATCCTTTATCAACAAACATCTCAGTTATTTTTCCTGTGCAAATACAATCAACTCTCCCCACCTCCAACAAACTGTTTATGGATACACTTAACATTTCGCTGTCAATATGTTTTGACTTGTTTGACACATCTTGACTTGTATTTTTTTCTAATTCAGTCATCAAATATGGATGCCCAACTCATACTCCTACATCACTCATTTGCCATCCCATTTTCTTTTCTTTGCACTTTTACATAATACATACTTTGTACATTATAGATCTCTATAGTTTTGTCTAGTCATTTCTTTGTTCCCTTCGACATGCACACGCAACTCGGTAACAATGTTGGATTGACAAGTTGTTGCTCATTTCTCTTTTGTTCAGGTACATCACCATCGCGCGGCCGATGCGCTACAAGTCTGTCGTTACTGCGAGGAGGTCCCTTTGTGCTATAATCTGCTGCTGGCTTCTGGCCACTCTGATCACAATGATGCCTCTACTCCTATTTGAGAACAGGTACGTCTAAAGTGGTGGTCCTCACTATTATTTGCACACATGTATTTACAAATATAGCGTTGAGACGTTCATTCACATTCGCGTGTTTGCACACATGAATCATTGTGGCATGACGAGATGCAGGTTATTATTGGAAAACGCTGGTTCCTATGAGGTGCATATAGACTTGAGGTGAGAGGTAACACTGTCAAGGTTAGCCGTACAGTTTCGCTGACCATCAACTTCAATGATGATGAATTTCTGCGGACTGCAGTTATAGTAGACGCGATGATTGTTGTTTGTAACTACCTCTTTGCCGCTATATCGTCGAGAAGATGGAGTGTACCATGAATCATCGAAGTGAGCATATCAAAGATGCATATTGTTCCTTCCGTCTGCTTTACCAATTTTCATGTTTTATGACGAGGATCAGAAATGGAAGATAGTGCGGCGGGGTGTGACTCTTTTGTGAGGAATGAGTCATGTTCGCGCAATTATATGCATATATGCACATATTTAATAACTTTGTTCTAGCAGACAGGTTTGCGACTGTGGAAGTTTGTATATGATTCTCCCAGGGTTATGTAGTGCACACATATCATATTATTAAATGAGAATGATGCGGAAATGAATTTTGTTGTTGGAGGACTGAGCACACGATAGCAATCTTCAAGATGATAAATGACGGTTGACTATACACTTGTTTGTGTAGTCTTGTGTGTGTGTGTTTGATGAGATGCAATGATTTTGTTGTTTTGGTTTTTGTTATTTATGAAGGGACCCGGTATGTGGGACGTTTTCCGTTCCAATGGAAAGTTTGGCCACGTACTTCGGGATTGTGTTCACTGTTGTCACAATCTTCGCTTTGGCAGTGATGATTGTATGCTATTCTCACATCTTTAGAGTGAGTATTGTGTATTGATTTGTAATGTGATTTGCTCAATTGAAATTTATATAAAGGCTTGTTTATGCGAGGGGCGGCGAGCGTTTGAAAGGTTGTAATTGGGGTGTTGCGTGACAAACAAAAGTAATCTAAATATTTTAAAAATCCTCCATTTATTTTCAGATAGCAAAAACAAAATGCCAAAAAGTTCAAATCGGTCATATCACCGCTTCCACCGTTTCCAGCATCACATCAGACTGGCCGTCGTCGGCTTATTCGAGTGTGCAAGGACAGCACCGATTTTTACACGCGGGTTCACGCATTGAGTCATCCAATTCGTTACTCCATTGGGTACTTATGACAAACTTGGGACGACATGTGCATCCCAGGTAAGCCGTTCCGACAATATTGTGGCTGTGTAAATTTCATGAAAAATGCTGCAATGCGCTTACTGCCATCATTCGCCTCCAATATACAAGGCTACATGCCTACTTCGGTTTTTAGCTTAAGAAAAAATCGGTATTGGGAAAGTGATTGATTGATACTTGGAGATAATAACACACTTTGGCTAACTGGCTTTGGCTGCAGAAGGAAGATGGCTTGGTAAAAGCTTATCAAGGAATGGCAAGGATATTAATTGTATCTAAATTATATACACACATATCAGTGACAGTAGCAATGTTCTGTTACTGCAGGTTTTTTTGTGATTATGTGCAAACCTATGATTTGCACGTAAACCGCACGGATAGGGTCTATTCAATGTATTAAATAGTAAAATTTGACACGAAAATTATGGCATACAAGTTCCAATTGCATTGGACATAATATACTTACGTCAATTTGAAGGACAAAAAGTTATATATTAGATCTGCCTTCGATTGTTTTCCAACAAAATACGCAGGCAAAAAAAACTAGAATAAAAACCGTTTTAACATGCAAACCCAGTCATCATTGACTTCGTGCTCTGGTTAACGTTTTTGCTACAAAAATAATTAGTGCCAAGATGAAGTCAACAAGGCGAAGGCAATTTTTCCAGAAGCTCGACAAATTAATTACGTCTTGTCCACAATTAAATGCCTGTTTAGTATGCAGTTTTGCATCAGTGCGGTAATGTGATGTGAAATGAATAAAGGAGTGATGCGTGTTTTGACATGCGTGTGGGCTCGCCACAAAACGTTACAAGCAAAACGTTTCATTTCAATTAGCTGCTGTGATTAGGCTAAATTTTATGTTACACTGCGCCTGCCTCCTGTCTTAATCCGGTTACCTTCACATACACGATGAATTCACGACCACGCAATTATATATTTGTCTCTACAGTTTGAACTTGGGTATTACTTCCGGATTTGGAAGTTTTTTATGTGTGTTTGTATGGGGTACTCGAAAGGAAACCCTGTCTGAGATAATAACACTTGAGAGTCAAGTGATGCCGCGTAGTTCCTTAAATTAAAATGGATTTTTTACCGCTGTGCTGCGGGAATACAAATATGATATCATCTCATGTCCAAACATATTTGAGAAGTTAATGAGCATCTATAAAACTCCTCCAGACAAATTGTTAAGCCTATAAACGTGTGGTGGCAAAATGTATAGTAAACTGCATGTAATAACTTATAACTACGTACCCATTTTTTGTCGAAAGACAACATACAACAGGTTATGCATCCTTCACGAGCAAAATTTTACTTCCACAAAAAAAGGAAGCAGAAGCTCTAGTGTAGGAACACATAAAAATTCGAGATAAATGCTGCAAGTCAGCAAAAAATAAGGCGTGTGAGTGCGTAAAGGCTTAAAAAATGTGCGTGAAGTAGATGAGGTTGCGATTATTATCAGCAGCACCAATATTATTATATACCTATGCTCGTATGTTCATTCGCGTCAACAGTCTATGTTTCCACACGTTTTGTACAGTGCAAATAAAAACTCACGTTGTTAGCAGTACTAGTATGGCTCAGCCGTGTCTATGCATCTTACAAAGACTAGCAAATTATCCAAAAATGAAACCACAGTCTCATCGTCAGTATCAGAGTGCAATTCACCGTGTCCGTATATAATTGCATATTTTTTGCTCATTGATTATCTAAGAAATTATCGGACATATCAACCTTTGCGTGACTGTTAACTGTAAAACGACTCCCATAATCATCGCCGCTTCGTTTTGAGCCACGTGCGATTATTCATCACGCGAGATTGGGTGCACTGTGTGAAATATGCAGTAACTTTCAATGATTGATAGGACAGGTTGGCTGTTTGTTCGCCACATATTTACCATGACTTACTGCTCCTTTTATTTGCTTTTTGTATTGTTCATCATCGCCGAACGCATATACAATAAATAAATCCTGATGCAAAACAAGTGTGATTCATTCTTTTGTGGAGAAGACTCGAGTATGAGTGCTAGTAATAGAGAGTAATAGCAATTATCCCACACAAAAACGCATTTTAGTAGGGAAGACAAATTAGGACTAGGAAAATATAAACCTTGCTTTGTTTAAACGTAGTCCACACACCTGTAGAAGATTCATAATTAATATGTCGAATATACTGCTGTAAGCATTTGAAGGGGCATAAAATACAGTGTTGTTGCACGCGGAATGGCCTCAGCACAGATTCTTATTGTTTCTTTCAGTAGTAGAAAGGGCGAGGAAGCGTTTTGTTGCTTCACTCTTTTTCCAGTCGTTTGACTAATTTAATGGTAAATACCTTGGCGTCTGATTTCCTGAATCTCGTAATTTACTTGGTCCTTTTTTATAAACAAGAATGAATATGAGTTATGAGGCAATAAAGAGAATAATACGGAGCTCACCATGAATCTTATACTCTCCAAAATAAATGTATCAACTTAGCGTGGCTATTGTGAAGTACTGTGCCGAAACAGGAAACATTAATAGCGTCAGTACAAGAATTGCAACGCTGCAAATTAAACGTGTACATATCTTGGTTACCCATAAATCGCCGTGTTTATGTTTCTTCAGTTAACTAACGAACCGACCTAAACGCCAAATTTTGTTTGTGTGCGTGATCCAATTTTTGATGTAAGAATCTCCAAACTTAATGCAGATAGCAATAAATATTGTTTCATTAGCTGATGCAAACTTTCATAATGCATAATATGATTCAGAGTAGGTACCTCAAGCAAGAATATTAGCAAACGATAATTTGTAAGACGAACTAAAAAAGTAACAAATTATAAATTGTAATTAAAACAGTTGCGAAACAAATGGCTTTAGTATGCGCAATTGTTGGGGGCAAAATGAGACAGTTAGCTTTCCAGTGGAATTTTAGGTTTGCAACTTGTTACAGCATAATATATATGCTTAGAAAATCATTTATGTATGCTTTCATGCTGAATGAAAATGATAGGCTTTTATATTGTTACTAAAGACGAGGTCTATGGCCTATGGCTTGTTTTTTACCACAGCAGAGGTCATCATGCTCGTCGTGGAGGGCCCCCTCTCACTCCTCCAGCGACCCCAACGCTACCTCCGAAGAATGCATTTTTCTCGGAAAGTGCCCTCAACAGAAGGGAATCCGACGAGACTACGACGACAGGTGCTAGCAGCAGTCGGAATGGGAGCACGAGTAGCACCAGCAGCGGTGGTGGTGGTGGGCCCGGTAATCCCTCCAGTTACTACATCGATCACTCCCCCACCCAATTCCAGTACCAACATCTTCCCCACCACCGCAAACTGCGAAACAGATGGAAGACCTACTTACAACCAAATTACAACTCACCACGGAAAACAATATTCACCATCGTTCTCCTCATCGGAGCCGTCTTGTTTACACAGCTGCCCCTATCTCTTGTCCTGTTTACATCGACCGTGGAGGCGACACAAAGATGGTTCCAATTCTGTACCACTGTCCTATTTTCCACGTCCTCCGTTGCGAACCCTGTCTTGTACGGATTCCTCAATCGGAGCATTCGGTAAGTAACCTTTTTCCATGATTACAAGCAATCTCATTCTGATAAAAAAGCGTTAACACAAAAGCCATCTTCTTGTTCATTACTTATTTTATCACAATTTCAAGTTTTCCTTGTTGGAAATGAATGGATGAAAATCTTGACATAAAAGTGTTTAAAACGCATATCGTATGTATCCGTATCGATTGGATTCTGCCTGGAAAGTGCAGAATGAAAACTGGGGCATTATGCATTCTGATTTTTTGTTACATTTGCAGTGACCAGCTATGGAGGTTACTTCGACGGAAATCTCGCGCTGAAGTTGGTCCGTCAGCTTCCTCCTTTCGGAAGAGGAAACGAGGTCAACAGCAGCTCGAGGAAATGGCCCAAAACGCCAAGAGCATTCTCTCCCCTGCCAATCATCATCACCTCCAAAACATTTGTCGTAGTGGAAGTAACCTTCCCGCTATAAAGATATCTCGGAAAGAGAGCATTTCTTCGGATGACAACAGCATCACCTCGACGAACAGCATGGGAGATTTAAGGTTTCCAAGTGGGGCCAAGGTGAAGATCAAACAAGTTCAAAAGCGAGTTGCCTCCTCGCCATACTACCGAACTGTTCTTTTGAAGAAGGCCAACAACAACATGACCCTCCTGCCCCGCATCGTGTTGCCAGATGTCAACGTTCGGAGGAACAGCAGCGGCAGCATTATCGGGATCAAAGCTAATGGGATCCTGTCATCAAAGAAAGGGAAAGTCAAGGGGATCGATGAGGAATGGGATGGGAGTGATAACGAGAGTGAGCAAAAAGCCGGGATGTCAGTGGAAATGCAAACATTCCGTAATTACTCTTATCCCGATTTGCAACTCTCCTCGCTTTCGGCTCATCGAGAAGAAGATGATAATATTGTGGATGAATGTGAAGCAAAGATGAATTCCGGCGGTGGCAATGATGTTGAGGCAGACGACATTGAAAAGTGTCAGTCTGAATCCGAAAATAACACAGAAGGTCGCCATCGTCATGATCAGTTGTCCCACGGGAGTGATTTAGATGAGCCTTGTAACTCCGTCACTGAAAGGGAACAAGATGACAAGGCACGAATGAATGCACCGGGTTGTACAGATCAAGTTCATGATACGCTGCCAGGCTCTTCGCGTAATTGCTGTGATGCCAACTCGGATGAGCAACGTGGCGACAAGTTGGAAGCTTGCGGTAATGCCGTACCGATTCTGAGAGCTGTAATTGATGAAGACGTATTGCCAGATAATTTCCCGAGAAAGCCTAGCCAAGATTCGGGTAAGTCGGAATAGAATTCCTTGACTGTATTATTTTGTTTGTAGAATGACAAGGATTTGCTACGATTTCTTCGATGGCATATTAGTCTCGTTAGACAGAGAGAAAGAAGTTTGTAATAGGCAACAGATATGTTTTGTTGAAATGGTATTTTATTTTGGATCGTGTGTGTATGTGTGCGTGAGTAATGCGAATGTCACACGGAGCATAAACCGATTTGTGGACATTAATTATTTTGGCCGGAAATTTATTTCGTGGTCTGTCTTCCTCTGGCCCGAATCTGTCTAGTATTTATGTAAGCAAGATTTGAGTCTTTAACTCGAGCCAACTTAGATGGAGCATGATGATGATAATATTATTGAAGGAAACATTTTCTTTCTCAAGGCTAATTGCTTGCCCTTAGCGCTTGAGTATAGTTTAGTTGACTTTGTGGAAACCTTCGATTCTGGTGGTTAGCAAAGCATGCTAGTCATTGCATTCCAGCAGACTCTTTTACGGAAAAATAGGAAAAAGTATTTCGCAACGACATTGTGTATAATGCAACGACAAATGATTTAGACTATGCAGTCAGTGCTCAGAACGTAAATTTACGTTC
>JAHZMW010001057.1:0-19874 GCA_027743745.1 Alloscopus bannaensis | reverse complement strand
CACACACTCAACAGTTTTTTTCACTATCACACAGTACGAGAAAAGAAACTAACTGTAACAAAGAACAAAGAGATTCATTCATTCATTTGCTCAATGGCTGAAATAAATCTTTCAGAGAGTAGGTACTCGTGCTGCATTTGCATCTCTTGCTCGTTCCTGTTATTTGCAAAAGAAACAAGCCAGTAGCTCACACACGCCTTCGTACTCGCTGTGAAATTCTTATTACTATCAACCTTGCAACAAAATTTCACATTGTATGTATCCCTTTATCTTTTATGTTGTAAAAAACTGCACTGCTTGCATACTGCGGTTAATTTGCAATGCAGGCGTGCCGGCTGCCGGCCGGTATTTCAAGAAATGCAGTTGGCACAAGACTCTCTCTCTTTACGTCGCTCAGAGATGATTATAAGAGACGCGTTTTCTGTACTACACATACTGACTGTATGCAATTATATGTAGTAGTTTTATATATGTACCCACAAAAATACACAGAGATTTTATGTACCATATCTAGTACATACCATCTATATATGTACACGCATACCTCACCTTAATCAACATTGCACTTTTACAATTTTTCGTGTATCTGCAACCTGCAAAAAACCATTCAAACATAATTGCGGCTGGGGGACTGTTCTCAAAGGCTAAATTAACATTAAATTTTAATTTGTCTCTTTGTTGATTTTAGTAAACGCCACCTGTGACCCTGGAAGATTTTTTAAAATTTCTCTCTCTTTCTCTGCATTTGTGGAATACTGCAAGAGAAAAAATTTCGAGAAAAGTTGGTTATTCATCCGCTTAAAAAGGCAAACCAGTGATAAATTTACACTATGAATTCTTCCCTGATTCTGTAGCGGTGTCGTCATAGCCTGTACAATAATATAAAAATATTCACCACCATCTCTTACAATGACATTCAAACGTCCGAAATGTGGTTTTTAAAAAGCTGACATTCTCTTATTAAATTCTGTGAGCCTAGCCTCTCCACTGTCAAAATCAAACAAATAAAAATAAATAAAATCAAATCATGCTTTTTTCTTGCACGCAAAGGGAAAAAGACAAATTTATTGTCGGACCCAGTAAGTAAAGCGTTGTATGCACCAACAATATCTGTTACATCGTACGTGCATGCAGCTGTATACTTCCTTACCGCGAAAACTGTTACTCCAAAAGCCGTGAAGTTTAAAAGGCTCGTCTGTGATATTTGTAAATTGTGAACTACGATCAGAGTTCTGTGGCTTTGAAAGTCCAACGGGTATTTTGAACAAGGTAAAAATTTCAACAAATTACCAGCATTGCTCTGAACTGGTCGAGTCGAGTCGTGTGCAAACATTTTACGATGATATACTTCCTGATATAGAATACCTGTATATTTCTCTACGATGGAGCAATAGTAGTAATCATATGCCTCATGTTTGCTTGTGAGATGTTTCTCTCATCCCAGCCGAAGAGTGCATCCTGCAGCCTGCAGGCGATCTCGCCGGATTGTTTCGATTTCAGCTTATTGCATTCTTTTCGTGCAGAATAGGAATGCGAAGCGAGTCACATTCTCTTTGAATGCAGTTGCAGTAAATGGGACGCAGAGAATACCCAAAATCATTAAATGAGATCTTACAGCAAAATTTTCTGGCGCTGTGGTACAAAGAAGTATCCCAGCTTTCTGATTTCACTATCTATGCTGAATACGAACATTTATGAAGACAAAGTCGCATTATGACACTGATTAGTAATTAAGGAGCCCAATGATTACCTGCATGTATCTTGTATGCAAAATGAGTGAAGAGAGAAACTTTTAATTCAAATCATTGGTTATGAGCAGATTGGGTTATGACCAGAGCAAACCAGATTTGTCAATACTTCCCTCCACACCCCCAACACACGTAGTTTCATTTCTAGTGCATTTATTGAAGTGTATAATGGGTACACTAAAATGCTTCAAAATTCAATGTGAATTTACCAATTATTTCAATCAACTTACAGTTGTCAGTATCGAGGCTCACTTTTTCAACATTGTACAAGATAAATAACAGGACACGGTTACATAAATCAAGTAGATAGGTTCGCAGGAAATTTTTTGGTAAGTGTGTAAATCTCATTTCACACCTGAATAAACACGGTCGACACTTTGGTGTCTGCGAAAGAATGTTAAATATTCCTTCAGTTACATATTCTTCAAAATTCACCTTGTTTCAGTAGAATCTGTCAAAATTACACATTACATAAATTCAACTTTACCCTTTGCGTTTTCAACACGCTTTATCCAATACAAAGGTCCCATCTACTTTGCGTTGTCGTCGTGTACAAATTGTCGTAATTTGTACCTTGGAGAATTATCATTACAAATTACAAGCAACAAGGCACAAAACCTTTGTCGCTCATCTTCTTCTTCCTTCTTTTTAAAACTGTGAGTCAAGTTTGATCAATGTTGGTGTCAAATATCATGCAGGTACACATGAAATTTATAAAATGATCTTTCTGATAGCTACAAAGCAATTTAATCGATCATTAGCAAAACGAGTAGAAAATGGCCCTTCGGCAACCTACGTACGACTCCACATTATCTCACTGATCGACCTTTACGTGTACACGTTACATTTTCAGACTGTTTGTGCCGGATCTATAAAAATCAATGTGTAAGTATGCAGAATTGGTTGCGTTAAATATATATTAAAGGAAAGCTTTCCAATAATTTCTTGAATGCGTCAAATTTCTTTCGTGCACATTCCTTTCCCTTGGCAGGCCTGAAATAAATTTCAAATTTCTCTTGTTCTCTTTGTGGTCTGTAGTACGGACTTGTGAAATGCACATAGGAATCCTCAAAACTACGTGCCACTGAAATAACCCATTGGTTCACCGTCCCTATTCCGGGCCCTACATATTTTTTTAAGTGAATGCATCCTTTTTGCTAAATGCGCAAATCCAACAGCATTGCCAAATCACATGAGAACTGACATGGGGGATGGTTGTAATACGACTTTCATGAGTTGATCGAGATTCTTATCGCCAGAAATCGTAACGAGTATTCGATCACGAGGATGACGACAACAAAGCGAATGACGGAGTGAGTAGCGCTTTTTCTTTTAATACGCATAAAATTCCTCAGACACAATCCCACCAGTGCAAGAACGCAACAACCAGCCACTATAACAGGATGAAAAGAATGAAAAGTTGACCTGTGATATTTCATTTGGTAGGCTTTGCGATTTTTTAGAGATGCCACACCCAAACAAAAGGAGAGAATAGAAAAGGCAACAAAAAAACTTCATTCACTGCCTTATCAGAGTACAACAACTGCATACACACGTATATTATTATTATTATGCGATTGCGCCGCAGCAACATACAACATTTTACGTTTAAATACATTTTGAAAACTTTCCTACAGTTGTACCCACACCCCATGATACGATTTTGAAGCTGCACACATGCGCAGTCGATAGCAATTCGATACTTGTCGAAAATATATTAAGGCATCTCAAAAGCAATATTGCCAATAATTGAGCGCATTGATTGTTCACAGTTCACTTCACACAGTTGTACGCAACTTATTTAAATATATCTCCGCAGTAAACGCCAAGTGTACACTCCCATTTGCATCCTTAATTAAAACTTATAAAATAAGGGTTTATGATTAACCAATTCTGCGCTGACGCTAAATAACAAAAACTTCCTACTTTTGAGAATGCATGCGCATTACAAATCTACAATGTAATACATCCATTCATTCATTATTTCTTCACTTCTTTAAGGAGGCATCGATAAATGTCAAATACTGGTAACCAGCAGAAGCCGTTAGTTTTGAAAACTCTGAAAAATAGTGACATGACATGTGATATCAAAATCAATGCCTGGCGGCGCAGGGCACTGCTACACCTCTACTAAATAGTTCAATTTGATAACTTGCAAAAATTAGTGATCATCATTTGTAATTTCAACTGTGCCACGTAATTCGTAGCTTTCTGGTCCATGACTCGTACTGCAAACTGCATTAGTAAAGTACAATCGAACAATCGATTGAGAAGTGTGTTTTGAATGTACCCTATACCTTATAATTACAGGATTTGCATTGATACCACCATCTTAATGATCTTGTTAAGTGTTGCAGCAATGTTGATTGATTGATTAGAGATACTCAAAGATTACACAACACCAACTGGGCTCGCATCGTTCGCATTTAGAAATTCAAAACTCCTCAGTCCAACCCAAAGTGATTAAAAGGGTTAAAAACCATTGTTTCCTCCAAGACTCTACATTCTCATCAATTTTCCACAGAAAATGCATTGAATTTAACACCTTACAAATCCCAAATGCGATTCGCCGCTTGTATCTCTGAGAATGTATGAAATCCGCTGTCTCTCTACATATCAAGTGCACTTGTATAAATCATGTCAGCATCGATTATTTGTAGTACATAAAATAGAAAGCAAACGTGGATTTTTTTTATTGCACACAGGTGTGTTTTCCTAACACGTTGAATAATGACTGAAGATTGAACAGAGAAATGAAATCAATCACGTTTAGTAATAATAATGTATTGCTTCATAAAATGGGTTTTAAAATGAAACTTGTTGAGCCTCACGAACAGTATAATTTCCACTTCACCTCTATAATCGCATGACGTAAAGTGGTAAAGAGAGGAGAATGGTTTGAGGTGAGTTCTTGTTATAGTATTGTTGTAAAATATGAAATTCACATGGAACACACACGACGTCAGTCGTAAGTACACATTCCTTTTTCCTGCCAATTGTACAAACATGTGGACTAGATCCAGTAAAATAATCCAATCCATATTTCATGACGTGGTCGGCACTCTTCAGCCTCGTCACTTACTTCAATTACTTTGTGTAACCATCAAAACTGGTTGGATGCATGCACACAATCATTACAACTATGTAATTTTACCTGCTGACCCATTTCCCGCAATTCATCATATTACTAATGCAGAATAATGATAGCTGTTCAATGTGAAAAAAAATCTATTGAAAATTGACAGTTGCTTTGCTCAACAGTTTTTAATAAGGGCGAGTGACATTTCTGTATCAATATGTAAGCCGGTGCAGTTTGCCTGCGAATTTTTACCGGCTGGAATGAATAGATTGAGTAAAGAAATGAATGTCGAATAAGTTTGCACCCTCACACACTCCTCATTACCACAACCACCTGTATCCAGCGACTCTGTTAAAAAAAGAACCTTCGTGGTGGCACACCTCGAAGGCACATTTCGCTGTTATCCTCGTACATTTTTTTCACTGTCAATATTTGTGCCGTAATAACTGAAGGGAAAAGTTCCTGTCATGATCATAAATTCATCAGAATGCATGTTCAAACCCGGGCCTGGAATTGGAGCTGCTTTTACTGACGTAACCGATTCACTCAAATGTAATTCCTACATTTCACATGAGATTTATCGCGTTATCATTCCATTTATCCGATAACAAAAAAACCGCATGAAAAAAGTAAGATTATCCTCTCCGTCAGAGTTCTGATTATGACAATGACTAGCAGAGATGTGAGAGCAATAATAAGGATTTCGCTCAATACTCCTGCAAAACGCTCTCTTATTCAATTCCCATCCATGACTCGTGTCACAATGAGCCCGAGCGTGATTTCATAGACGAAGGAGCAAGAACTGCTCAAATTGTCGAATCAAAACATTGTCGGCTCTCGCCTGCGCACAGTAGCTCAGGGATTTCATGACAAGCAGACTGCAACAAGGAGCATGTAACGCTATTTACCAGGATGACATGGCTAATTCCTTTCACATTAAAAATATATGATTGTAGCCAAAACCCTGTACGTCACATCAAGTGTGTAAGCCGGTGTGCAATTTTACATAAATGACGATGAGAGAAGGTGAACATTGAGCATGCAAAGACCTCTTAATCAATTCCCCACTGCCTTTCTTTTCATTGAGGAAGTGAAAATGGCTTCAACCTGTTCATGCCACTCGACACTCAATTCTGCAAACCACTTTAAAATGGTACACACACTCAACTTCAAAAATCCTTTGAAACTCAACAAGGTTTGCGCGTCAGTTCCTTTTCAATTCGGTGTTCTATGCCACTTGCCACAGTCGCTGCTGTATTTGGCAAATTTTGGTAGTAAAAAAAACATATTTTCTAGGTCAAATTGATTGAGAGGGTCTTTGTTAAAATTGAAAAAGACGACATTATCGTGCGTAGGATAATATGAAAATTCAGTTGTGCTCAGCAGCACACAGGTGGGTTAGTAAGGTTTGGATTCGGTGTAGTTTTTGTACTTTTAACATGCAAAGTGAACTTCACTCTTCACTCCTTTTCTTCTCGATAACTTTACGAGTCAAAATGATGAATATGGATGGGAATTGCAATTTCTGGGGTTTCTGCTTCATTTAACCTTTGTCCCACTCTCATTCAATCATTCACGCAAGCGTTTAACCTATCTCACTGAATAGTGTGCATCCACCTATTTATAAATGTTTAAAGGTACTCGTTTCATTCCTTGTGAAGAATGCTACGAGAAAGTACACGTGCATTTAATACACGCATGCCTACATAAAGTTGGTTTCGCCCACCGGTCAAGAAAGTGGTTGCTCCGGACAAGTTTTTTTTCGAGAGGACATTGAGTTGAATAAATTAACAAGTGTTTTATAATCGTACCTAAATAATTGACGAATCTTACGTAGTATGGTCTTTCTCTAGTAATCCTAAAAAATGTATGAACAAGTCATGCTTCTGCCTCATGGAGCGGCTGGGAATGTCGCATACATTACAATAAATAGTGTCGTATTGATAGTAAGCTTAACATTTGCATATAAATTCAAACTATCAAACAAACGTAACATTGTCGAAAGTCATGTCTGGAGTTGCGTAAAGCTCGCAGTTTACAACAAGTTTTAAGTGGTTTGTTAAGTGAATAAGTGGAGGGCAATCTGGAGATGTTAATTAAACCAAATTATAGTGAAATGCAACATTGTAAATGTTACGCCCGCATTTCGCTTTGCAGGTATGCATCGCGCAAGCCAAAGCGAGAACATAAAACTCTAATTCGTAAGCTGCGTAATAAGCCGTGGACAAATATCTACACAAAGTTGATTTGATCCAAGTTATCATAATTAACGAGGATAAATGCGGCTCCAACTTTTTTCCACGTTAATCTTGACATATATAGGTGAACCCTGCATTACAGTCTGAATATTCAAGTGCCACCACCACCAGCACTTTTCAGCAAACCAGTTCCCCTCTCACACTTCACTCAACATAAGTTAAGTGTAAATATAACCCAATAAAAGTTAAACTTCTGGGTTTGCCTGGAATTTCCAAGTGTGCTCAATGCAAACCACCAACACCACCTTTGTCCCAGTCACATTTTTAACTGGTGTTCGGAAAATATATTTTATGTTAATATTAGCATATTCTCACAGACAGGGAAGAAAACAAAGAGTTGAGCAAACACAACTTTTTAACTTACGTATCGCATCATGTCTTTATCACAAACACATCAGAGAGGGATCAGCGTAACACAGATCGACATTTCAAAATACGATTGAGACGTGATCACTAATAAATGATTAGGCACGAAGTCACGAAAATCAGCCATTGTATTGTAGTTATCATCTCTCCTGTTACTCTTGCATTTGCTGCACTGTTGATTCAGTCTCTTCTCACACCTTTTTACTTCTGCTGCGGAGTAGAATTTAATGTCATCACAATTTTGCATTTAACATGAATATACAAGCACGAGGGGTGTGTGTCTCTGTGAGTGGTACATAAACATTTGTTTTTATAGATAATTTATCTAAATCTCTTCTCTCTCTCGCTCTCACGATATTTACAAATTACGCTTATCATTGTGAATTTACTCTGTGCGATGCATGCGCACTGCAGGCAAACCATAAATGCAAGCAAAAGACTCTTTGCACCTTGGGTTAAATCTGTCACCATGCAGAGCACTGGCAAAAGGAAACAAGCCTGGGACATTCGGACATGTTGATGATTGCCTTGTCTCATTTGCGTATCAGAAGAAGAAAAAAAACGTTTATGCTAAAGGATGTGAGTTAGTTCCTTCAGCAAATGAGGATCGTGAAATAGATGAAAAGAAATGAAATCCAATTTTTTTGTTTGCACTGGCAATAGTAATCGTTTGTCTTAAAGGCCGTCACGAGTCAGACACACGAATGTGTTGTACCTTGAAACAAATTTGGAAGGTGGTTTGAGATGAACATAATTTACTGCATGAATCTCTACAGCAAGTGCCGGTTGCTTCGTATCGTCTGCACTGCTACATTTCATGTTGTCATCGGAGTTGTTGGCACTATTGTACCGGCCAATTTACGGCGGATATTTAATGTCCAGTTTGAATATGAAGTTGTATATTTTATAAGAAACTGATGATGGCTACACACAGGATTCAACGCTAATTCAATAACGTGGTGCTTCAGATTATGTCTGATAGTAGCAAGATTTAGTTAGTTTAAACTAGTCATGTAACAAATCCTTCCGCAAAAATTATGTCCATGCCAAATAAGCGGTGGTTCAATTCTACCTTGTCTACTTGATTGGACTACACGGGAGAAAACTGTAAAACACCAAAGGCCAAGCTGTATGCTGGCTTTCAAAAATGACAATCAAGTCAAGATTCCAACTTTTGACACTGATAGATAACCATTTTTATCGTGATTACGCGACCGTCGCGTCGGATTACACGTATTTTTTACGCTTTTACTGATACACAAGTACAGTTACACTTGTAAGAAGATACTTTAATCGAAAACATTGTAACAACGTAGTTGATATAAGTGAAACGTGTGTAGATTGATTTACACACGATTGATTTATATTTTTGATGATAAACTAAATTTAACTCCACTCCTTCCAAACAATCGGAGATCATACTAAAATGGGGAACACCTCAAGTCGATGGAAAATTATGAGGAGGAGATTACGAGGATTCGGTGCAACCTAAAACATCCCTCATATGAAGTGCGTAGCATGGTCTGTTTTTTGCTGTTGTTTTCGTTTTACAATAAAAATTCTGTCTGCAGTCCACTCACAGTCCTTTGTGGTTGCTCTTCAGGTTCTACAGGTTTTGCACATTTTCCAGAAGGAACGCAGACGCATTACATGCATTACGTGCCTCTCATTTTCTTTCGCCCATAACATACACTTCAACTGGAGGTGTAACATGTTACAATGCTTTTAACAAATTTAATCTACAGACTTGCACCAAATTTTCAACATCATTTTTCAAATTGACGACAGTCACTAATCCCCGTAGTCTATCTGAAATTTTTATGAAGCTTTATCCATTACAACTCATCTAAATGGTAACAGGTTTGTTAAATAAGATTTTGCTCAAGTGCGAGATATCTAGTTTTAATGCGATGAAACAATGTATGACTTGAATACAAACTAAGCCTGTGTTTACCTGTAAGAGTAGCAGAAAATTTAAAAAATGAAAGAAAAGGCGCTTTGCATAATTCTTTCATCCAATGTTGTTTGCTGGAAGAAAAGATGCATTAACCTCAAGACATACACAGGTTACAACGCACCTTGGGTAAGAAGCTAACAAAATCAGTGTCAATGATCACTCTCCTTCGCATCATCTACAGTGCTCAAACATGTTTTCTTTGCTCACACGCATGTGCTCATCTCCCTGATCAGAGCTCATCGCACTTTCGTCGGAGACACGTTGAAACGCTAGTTGCTGAATCCATTTAAGATTTCAGATCATTGTACAAGCGTTTGTGAAGAAAAGTGGGAACGCCAGGATGTCTCAAGTATCTCAAGTATTTGTGTGCAATTGTACTTCAACAATGTTGAATCAACATGCATGTAAATATGAGAGCATCATGCGGGAAAGTCCAGAGGCAAACAATTCAATTACACAAACCGCGATACATATCCAATAGCTCCACCACTGGCAAAATACTTACTTCAATGAGATTTGAAGTATACGCACAAAGCATGATTATACGTAGGGAGGCGCAGACACATTTATCAAATCCTTTTAATCACGGATTTACCCATTTTGTGACACACTATTAGCAACATAATCTTACGGATTCTCGCCATGTGGGGTGCTGCTCCCAGCCCCAGCTCGTAATAAAAGTTAACAAGACTACGACTCTATACGTGCAACCTCTTGCCAATTGGATTGTTGTCTTTAGCTCCATCTTCTACATACACGCATTTCTTTCGCACTCCCGTCATTTTAATAAGGTCGACATGAGCGGAAATGCAAACAACTTGAGCATAAACGAAATAGATACAGTGTATGGAGATGTGTCGATGAGTAAGAAATGCGAAGTGCGAACGCGGATCTCACTTTTTTATTTAAGAAAAGTACACAGACAAGAAGACAATGATGATGCGAACTAGACATGGGACACAGACAGTTTACAATTTCGCAAAAGAATTTCTGTCTCTCGTTTCCTTCGTGTCACGCAGAGCTTTATCAACATCATCCTTGCGATGATCATCATCGTCATGTGTCTTAAGGTTTTTGTGATGGGTGTGGTGTGTTTCGCTGATGATCTCTATTCGTCGGAGTAAACCCGACCAGAGAACAACAAAAACTGTTCGACAGCCCAGCACAGGGAATGAATTTAAATGATCTGGTTTTCGAACGCTGTCAGAAGATTCATTGCTTTCTTCTCTCTCTCTCTCTGCGTAGAGTGTTTGAAGTAAACAACAACGAATCCCCCACGTCGGCCGTACAAGCACGTAGAGTGAGTACACTCTTTCAAAACGGAGTCATTCCACTTATTGTTCTATACTTCAGTATATAACCGTCTGACAGCACATAGCGGTGATATGGTTGTATCGTTGCTGCATCCTGATGTTGAATAGTAGTCCGCACGATTTCAAAGACGGTAGTCAGTCAAACAGTTTATACGATCAAAACTTAAACTGCTTACGAAAAATTCCTGCAGTGTGAATCACTAGTAATCGGCATAATCGCATAGACAGGCTTCTGTTCTACATAATAGTACTTCTCCACTCGTCACATGCTTATCTTGTAAGGCTTACTTGAGCAGAACATTGTGTGATTGTGTGCTACAAATCCGGAAAATATGGCAGTCTGTAAATACTCATTAAATAGGCATTTACACAACCTTTGACTTCAAAATTCGTTAATTCTTTGAGTGTCTTAGGGAAAACTCTTTATGTATGGTGAATTTCGAAAAAACCGTTCTCAATCTTTGGAACAAACATTGCCAACTTGTGCTGTATACACGTTGTGCGTAATGTTGACAACTCAAGAAACGATCAGTAATTCATTTTGGTACAGAATACCTGAATTTACATAGTTTTCGTAAGAGTCAAAGATGTTCTAGTTCTAAATGTCTAGCTTCCTCTCCAAGTTTTTGTGATCTTCGTATTATTTCTTTCTGCGATATTTGCATTTTGCAGATCAACTGAAACAGCGCAAGTGCTACTTCAGAGTAAACCAGAGCCGTGGGCAAAAAAGAAATTGAACCGAACGCAACAAAAAATGAAAAGTCATATTAAAAGAAATATGTCTGACGTAACTTAATGCTCAAACCCTAGCTCCACATTATAATTAAAATTAGTGAAAAGCTAAAGAGTGTAGTATACTTTTTTACAGTTTTTCTCTATTTCTCTCGTACACAGATACCCCACATTTGCACTTCAAGTAGTGTAAATTAAGTGGTTATGAATTCATACTTGTAACAACGCTGTTTATATTTTAACCTCCGCCTCTTTGCGTTTAACAGCAAGCAGGAGTAGAAAGCTTAAATAATTTAATTGATAAAAAGCCAATTCTAGTAAAACCTTTGATATGCTTCATTTAACATCGAATTGCAGACAGTATAAAAGTTGTCTATTTTGTCGAGCATCTCAGCTCTCAAAAACATTAGCATAAACGGGCCAGCCAGAATCAGAAATGACTCGTCGCATTTCTCGTAGAAAGCGCAATGCCAATGGAATTGATTGATTAGCAGAAATGGTAGTAGCAAAGAGATCGAAAGGAAATCAACTCATTCTCCTCGACTCTTTCGACAGACTACATGGCGTATCATTATCATCTTCGTCTTCTCCGCATTACCCAACTCTCCACATCACAATCGGCCAGTCGTCTATATAGCTCGTGATGAAAAAAAAACATGCTCAACATAACAGAGAAACAGAGCCACTCGACCAGCAACAGATGAATGTACTACAATGCAAGGAAATTATTTTTGAGAACATCAAGAGATGCAGTTTGCGTAGGTATTACAAATCTTTGATAGGATGCACGTTTTTGGCTACTGATAAATACTTGTGAGAGAAGAGCAAACTTAAAGATATATACATGTGAATATAAATACTACATGTGTGTGGAAAATTGCAGTTTTCTACGCAACAGGACTCCCTTTATACGCTCACTTCAAACTACGAAAAGTCTGTCTAGCCTTCACCTGTCAATTTACTTTCAAAGTGATCACCTTTTTATATCAAGTTGATGGTGTACACACTCTCGGACACAGACCTCCACGCGAAGAAGTGAATGAGAAAACTTGTCAAATTCTTTTTTAAAAGCCACTTTCCTCCTTATTACACTACCTATCACCTAGCTGCATGAATATTATCGCAAACTATCGACAGGAATACACACATACGTGGCAAAGTATCCTTCATTATTTTTCATAATGACAAGTTTCAACTTTGAAAAAAAATTTGTGCAGGAAGCCATCAAAATCACTATTTATATATTCGATCCACCAATAAATGCGCCACAATAAGCAGATCAACTCCAACAATTAGGCACTACTCTATGTAATAGTAGAGACGTGAATGCAATGGTGGTCAGATGACAGTGCGGACAACAGAGCCATTGTACAACAGGGATTCATAATAGTGGAAGAAACAACAACGTGAGTATATAATAAGAGTTATGCCAGCGAAATAAATTGCGTGATTACTATTTACATGCTTTGCAGATATTGGAGATAACTGTCAAATACGAATATACGCAGAGTGCGAAATAGAAAGTTGAGGTAGACTGAAGATTTACAGTGTATTAAAACTGAGCTGCGAAGCCAATAAATGCATCATGCTCACCCATCTCACCTTTATGTCTCTGCGCGTCTCTCTACTCTCTAAAATTGTCACGTACAGGTACAACTACTACTACAATTGTGTGATGTGGTTTGTAAATTTCTTTCTCTACAAAAACATTGTATGCATGATGCATAAGCGACGAATGTGCATTTGGGGACTCAATGTAGTGAATCGCTCAAACCTTTACCTTTCCTCGAGCGTAATACAATGTTGGCTCTATACAAACAATAAAACGCGTCTCATATCAAACCGCATCATTCTTTGGAACCTCTAATGACCAATGAGAAGGATAATAATAGTGATAAAAAAATCAGGTCAATGCTCAACTTCCAAAAACTTCTCTACGTACGTATACGTATCGCTATTATTTGGAAAAAAGTCCACTATTATTTCACATCATTCACACACTTTAAAATGCATTTCAGACGACTCACCAATGCAAAACCTTCCCTGTCCCGATCTCGTTGAGAGTCATTGAGAGCTGTTAGTGGTGAAGCATTTTGTCTCCTTTTCTTCGCCGTTTTTAAGGTTCGCACAGAAAACAATGGTGGTCACAGAGTGAATGTCTCAACCGGCTCGAGAGACGATGATGATTGTATCTGACGTGTGTGAGTGGAAACCATCTCTTTCTCTCGTTTGATACGGATCTGCATGGACTGCAGACAAAGTGAAATGAAAACAAACAGCGCAGACACACGGAGACAGATCAGAAGGGAAATGGCAGACGTTTTTTAAAAAAAGTTTTGTTCGTCTTTCGCTCAGAATTTTTTGAAAGTGTTGAGTGTTTCATTGAGGAGAAAAAGCAGAGTATTTTTCTGAATCTTTCACACACACAAAAAAAGTTGTTATTCATTCTCACTTCACATGCAGCAGCTACTTACGTACTGCTTAAACGATATGTTATAGGTATGTATGTGCGCAATGTGTAAGGAAGCGTTCAAAGTCTTTACGAGATCTCGTTCGCTACCGTACACAGAAAGATGCGAGTATTCGCTCGTTCGTGGATGGGAGAAAGAAAAAAAGATATTTCTGTTCTTCATCATCATCATCGTCATGATACGATGATCATCATCGGTCTATTATCACCGTACCAGGATGTTGTATTATATGCAGCTTCCCTTTATATCATTTCCCCATTTTTTTTAGCGAAGACGAGAGGGACACAACGCAAACCACTGCACGCTTGATGCTCACACTTTCTGCAGTAAAAAGTATAAATGATGGCTGCCTCTTTTCTTTTTTATGCATATTTTTTCCCTTGACTTTTCACAGATTACACGAAGAGCGTGTGAACAAATCGTATGTGCATCTACAAGATTAGGTTCACACAATGTATTCTGAGTGAGATTGAAAATAAAAGATTTTTGCAGATGTATTTAGGCGATGTGGATGACACCACTGCGGAAATCCCTTTGGTAGAAAAATTTCTGCTCTTTTTCTGTAAAAAACGTACTCAGCTTTCTTTGAGATACGGGGAAATTTCACGAATTGAAACCCATTCTCAAAATGATTGATCGTGAGCATTATTTGTGAGATGGGATGCCGTGCGAATCATGAACTTGTATTTCAAATTTGAATGCATCTCCGAACATTGGGACTTTTCAGATGACAGAGCTTAGGTGGATTAAGAAGAACAGAGTTACTTACTACTTGTCACGTACAGGAAAAAAAAACCTGATGCCAAATAGCTTCACACATACCGTCACGACTTGTCTCCGAAAAAATTGTACTGTGTTGACGCTCAATCGTCGGGATGACAGTGCACAAAATGTTGTCACAATACAAGTATTATTCCCCGTGTGTTTTCCTTGGAAAGTTTGCGGACATCAGAAGCGTACATGCTTTAAACGATAATTGGAAGACGACCGTCCCGATTTTTTTAAGCTGACACATTAAAAATCCAAACGATCCTGTCCCTTTTCGTCTATTTTAATGAGTGCATCTTTTGAGAGAGAGAGAGAGAGAGAGAGTCAACATTGTATTTTTGGGCTTTGCTGCCTCAAACGCGAAGAATATGTCGCACATTGTATTTTTATATATAGCACAAATAAATTGCATCCCATTGCAGAGTACTGCAATTCAGGAAGCTAATTTACATGAAACAATAATGACTGTGTGTGTCTGTGATTACAGGAAGACGATGATGACGGAGCGATATAAAAATGTGCATGTACAAAGCAGATATAAATGTATGAGACGACGCGTCGTAATGGTCATTTCAGAAGATGGTTGCAACATCAAAATGTGATTTTTCTCGCTCGTCGTACACCGCCAAGCACACACTCCTTTAGCGTCATAATCATAATGGCAGAAAACGGCGAAAGCATCAAAATTACACTGGCTGGCGACAAGTCGTCTGCTAACAACCTATCTATTTTATCTCTCTTTACGAGTTCTGACATCTCAAGCAGCGCAGTGTGGTGGTTGCAAGACGCGCACAGATTGCCTATTCACAAAATAAAGAGAGTGTGAGTATAGTATTTTTGAAGAGAAAAAAAACGTCTCGTCAGTCATCACAAATCCCTATTGAGAGAGAGGTGTGTGTATGTTAGTCATCTCAGGAGACAAAGCACACGAAAAACGGCAAACGGAGAGTTGCACTGTTGTTAAAAGGAAAATTCTCATTTACCCATTCATTCATTCATTAAAGTTCAATTATTTTGGGACGCGAGAGAGACCTGATAATAATGAGTTAAAAATGGAGCACACACATACACAAGTCAGCTAATAAAAGACTTTTTTCAAAAGACATCAATCTGTTATGATATCGTGGTAGGAATAATGGAAAATCACCAGGTCCGCCAGAGGGCATTTTGATTGTTAATTTCAGACATGTTGTGGTGAGCTTGCAAAAGAGACTGTGAGGGATGAACCATTAGAAGAATTAAAAACGAGTTGGGTTGCTTTTAATCAATACTAATACATTTAAATATGAGAGCGCGCCATTATTCCGCTTACTTTCGATCTATTCTCAGAATTGAGTATAAATGGAGTGCGATTAATTAGAGTATCGTTTCTTCAGCTCAAGGTGTTTCGCGCAGCATTGCTTCATTAAGCAGAACAACAGAGGTCTGAGATTGCAGATTCGGGCGGAAGTCAGAGAAGAAGGATGCACCAGACAAGTCAGACACCTAAAATGTGCAATCACTAAGCTATACTCCCCGTCGTCACAAGAAAGTGAGTGACAGGCAAATGTGTTGAATATAAAGGATTCTTCAGGAGATCTAACTTCATTTGTGTGTACTACTGCGGGAAGAGTTTATAATTGTATATATTCATAGGAATGGGACAGGTAATAATTATTAAATGCATATAATGGTCTGCATTTTGCATTGTAAGCTGCACTTTAAACTGCAAGACACAACAGCTTTCTCGCTTCCCGGCCGGCTAAAAAGAGGTTACCGTCTACTACAGTGTATAAACGATTATATCCACAGTTTTCATGCTCATCCTTGCAATCACTGTATTTAAATGGACAAGAAACATGATGCATACATGTTTGATATGCATGCATGTATCCCGGTTTCTGCTTTCTTCAAGGTACTCTGATCTATTTTGCTATATGATAACTTTAATTTGTGAATTAAACACATAAAATTGCTATTGATAAAGAGGTGTAAACGGATTTGACAGCAAAAACTGTTTTCAGAGCATACCGTAAGCAGTGACTTGAAATCTTATGTGAAAACCTTGTAAAAATTGATCATCCAGTTAATTTAATCCTAATAAATATATTTCCAAAGTACACCCCCTTCCGTGCCTTTCACGGGTAGAGATATTCGTTTACTATGTGATTGCTATTAATGGGTTAATGGGAATAACCGTATCTGTAATCAAAAGGCTCACTCGTAAGTTAGTTTATAAGTATGTAATGAATGTTTTACATCGTTGATAACTAAACGGAAGAATGGCCATACCAATCAAGAACACCTAACCGTGAGAAATTTTATGCAAATAAGCCACTGAGCAATAACAATAGAATGCTTGCTTCACATTCCCTTCACAGTACATGTATATGGGCTATAAAAAGTAATTCTCTGCATCAGTCGTTATCATCGTTTTGAGTTCTACTACAGCCACTCTGTACCCGCCATTTCCACTTAACCGCTGCCATTTACCAGAGTATACAAATTTGCACTGCTGAATTGTAAAAATAAATTCGCAAATACAAGGATGCTACACACTATAACGGTGAATTTTCAAGAACTTTTCATTCAAATAAAATCATTGTGAAGCCATGGCCAGCCATTGGAAATGTACAAAAGAAAAAATGCATTCCCTGTGGAGATGAGACTTATTCCAAATTAACGAGAATAATAATATTCAACCTAGGTTTGTACATTTTGCTGTTAAAGCCGGTGCCTCCCGGCCTTCATAAGAATGTGTGAATATTAGGATGCACATTGTTGCACATGCAAAATAGCCTATGAGACTAAATGATTAAGTTAGTGATAAGAAAAGCAGCAAGGTGAGAACAAAATAAACTAAGGTCGATCCTCAATTTAACTACTAATAATACAACAGTTGTCTGCTGTGTGATGCAATGATTTGTCGAAATCCATCAGATATTATCACATTAACACATCTAGGAATCCAGAACTAAAAAACCAAAAGCCAAGTTCATAAATATTATTCATCTAAAAATATCTGCTCTTCACATTTAAATACATTTTATAAGAGTAGAGCACAAGATGCAAGATGCAGTTAATCGGCAATAATGCAAAAAATACGTTGTAAAAAGAACGTCCTCTGTTACTGTGATTTGCGAAGTGCTCAAACGCATGTAATTGCTAATGCATCAACGTATCAATAATGTAAGTGCTCATAGTGTCCGCTCTTTCTATGGTAAATCAATGAATTAACAACGACTGCATTTTGTATTTTGTACGGCGCATTCTTTAGAATACGAGTTTAACAGATAAGGTGTAAATAGTTTCTAGTTGTAACAACCAAACTCAGCTTCAAAGTAAAAAAAACACGCAAAGCATGCTACCACTCGCTAAAGAATTTCATTTCAATGTCACGCATCTTTGCAGATCTGGTTTTTCGTTCATTCATTGAAACTCTTCTGCAACATGAGAATCGTCAGTTTAAAAAATAAATGTAATTATATGCAATACACAATGCAAGTCGGGTAACACCGAACAGATACAGATGAAGTACAAGTTCCTTCAGTTCTTTTCTGGCAGAAAGATATCAACTTTTGACTTTGAAAACCTGAAATCATTGGCAGATCCCTAAAAATCCCTTCGTGTAGTACCTTCACAAATAAAAAATGTAATCTCGCGATGATACGGATTCGGAAGACGTAAAAAGTGATATCATGCTCTTTGTTCACTGCCCTCTCATCCCATTCATCTCAACTTTTTTTCTCTCCTCCATCCATCAACACCTAATCTTTTTACTCTTTTTTGTATAAAAAAGTATTCGAAACGCCGAGTGATTTCATACACGGAATGAGTGAGCCATTTTATTGTTTCAAAGTTCTGCTTCGCAGTCGGCTTTACGCGAATATTATGTGAGCTAAGCCAAACTTCACAAAACAAATACTGTGGTGTAGTATTTCAGTATTTCGAATCTGCAGCCTCAATCGTTGTTAGTAACTGTGTAATCGGTAATAAGCTTCGTTTTTTTCAGTGAAACTCTTCCTCGAAAAGAACTCTTAAACCATTCACTTCTGATCACAGTTATCTTCCAATACTCATTGCTATCTGGGAATACCCAAAAGCACGAGCTTCATCGTTTCGTTATTGAATCACATTTAGCTATAGCCTGTATAAGAGGCGGTTAATGGCTTTTTAGTAAATGCTCAAAAAAATTCAGAGTGACTCTTTATAATACAAAACACAAATGTATTTGAGATCAAGCCGGCAAAGCTAAATGAGCCACCAAAAAAGTGGGTCAGTAGCAACAGTTCAATGAGTACAATCCTTGATACTTGAACGGAAAATCGCGTTCTCCCTTTGATACAAGTCGTGCATAATCCGCTATACTTTTCGATAGCGATTGTGCTGCTACAATTACGAGAAAGAATGCCTGTGACTAAATTGCCATTGAAAAATAAAAATGGCACAAAAAAGTTGTCGTTTACGCTTAAAAGTCATTTTATAACGCAATTAGTTTACAATGTGGATTTTATATATGAAACCTTCAAAGTTTAAAAGAGTATGCGCTGTTATCATGAGATTATACTAAATCTATAGAGTTTTGAAAGGTTAACTTTTATTATTACCCACGGATTTTCGTCGTCGTTCTGTCCCACTGGTTGACTTTTCACTTGCACTACCGTTGCCACCATTCACTGAGCCATCGTCTCCTGCCAAACTTCCTGAGCTACCGCCTCCACTTCCACCATTACTATTATTAATATTATTACTCCCGCCGTCTCGTCGCCTCCGTCCTGCCTTCCCAGGTGAGGTCAGTCTTTCATCAGACCCTGCAAAGGTGCAGCCTTCTTTGTCAGAAAACAGGGCTGAGCTCCCACTGCCCGAATTTGAGTTTCTTGTACTCCTCAAGTATTGACTGGAGGAGGACGTCGACGTCCCGTCCAGATTGTCATCACTTGTGTCAATCTCATCGTAGTCATCTAAGTCATCCCCGGCTCCACTCCCTCCGCTGCTGGTGCCCCCAACGATCCCTGTTGAGTTGAGGATGCTCTCGACGAGGTCATCTGAGACGGGAATGTCTTCATCGAAGAGGTCTATGTCTATTGTTTCTAGTGGATCGATGAGCTGTTTCGATTGCTTCCGAGACGTTTGCTCTCGTATCACACGTTTGCGGCCACGCGCCGAGCGTTCCTGTGTCCTGCTTTCACTCATCATGTTGCTC
>JAHZMW010001056.1:0-26809 GCA_027743745.1 Alloscopus bannaensis | reverse complement strand
CACGTATACATATCCGATATTCTCTTAAAAGAGAGAAAAATTCAATACCATCCATCTTCTCCACCTCACCATTCACTATAAACACTCATCATAATATTTATAAACAAGAGAGAGTGGAAGAAGGGCAAATGGAGAAAAAAACGGGATTGGTATTGATCTTTGTGATCCTTTCTTCACACATTTCTCTCTCAAGTGGAAATGGATGAAAAAAATGAATGATATACTTTTCCTCACTCACTCTGCCTCAACAACGTTTTCCAAGTTGACACTAAAAATTTAGCCTATTTTTCTTCTGTCATCACAGCCAGCTGCGAGTGACTGACAAGGGTGACACAATACAATAAATTTCCGTTGCAAACACACACAGGTGAAATGCGTACACTCAACTTGCCATTATTTTCTCTTTCATGAAAATGTCACTCGAAGAGAAAGCAACTACAACGTAGTACGTATTCTCTCTATGACGAGAACTTATGAAAATAATTATTATATTTTCCCTTCTCACCGGTAACGCCAACGTTTTCTCTGAAAATACTAGAAAGAGCACTTTCCTCCTTTCTCTAGAACGTGGACGCTCATCAATTTCCACTTTCTCCAGAGAGTGTGAGCATCTGGCTCCGAAGAGAATGAAGGAGTGAAAGCTTTGAAAGCGTTGACCACGTTTTTCTCACAGCGTACTTTTTTCTTAACTTCCTCATTTATCCGGTGCTTAATATTCTTTCGGCCGTTCCCCATTTCCTCTGAATAATCCATGGATGACAAGTTAAAAGCTATAATCTATAATACCTCCTCCACTTTCTATCTCCTCACATTGACTGTTGTGAGTGTATCGTTTTTGTAATACAAATTCACTCTTATATATTCCTCGAGCCACACACATTGCCACCACTATATGCTATTATGTATACTGTATGGCTAGGCATGGAACACTCGTTTTATTACAATTTTTGATATTCCCGATTGATACAAGAAGCAATATTATTATACGTACATTCCATCATGGTAGCAACATGCTGCTTTTGCCGAGTATGCATCACGATAAAAAGCTCGTTTTAGGATCGATTTGCAAATGAAGCGGAGAACCACCTAAATATCTTATCCTCACCTTTTCTATTTACTCTACCACACGTTTTCTCTCCTTTCTGGAAGCAAGTCATTTATTTTATAAAGAATATATAGGCTTTCCTCTTTTCTTTGTTGAGAAAGGAGGGAAACACGTAGTTCCTTTGTTATTTTGTTGTGTGAAGGAAAAATGNAAGGAAAAATGGTTTCAGGATGTTCAAAAATATACACAAGATGGAAGTATTGTATAATGGATTAAGGAAGACCACGTACGCAACAATGGGGAATAAAGTGTGTGCAATCAAATTTGACTGTTTATACATTTATTCTGAGAGTCCGTGACGTGGATCATGAAAGAACCAAGAGTAAATACCGCGTTGTTACAATTTATAATTTAGAAACACTTTGCTGCTCTCGCTAAATTAGCTACTTAAAAAAACTCTTGTTTCACTTACCTTCAAGTTGTGTGTCGTGTGGGCGCTTTCCTTGTTGATCCAATTTCCTATTCCAATTCCAAAATGAGATGAGACGATTTTACCTTTCCCGTCTTCTCGCTAAATTAGCTACTTAAAAAACTCTTGTTTCACTTACCTTCAAGTTGTGTGTCGTGTGGGCGCTTTCCTTGTTGATCCAATTTCCTATTCCAATTCCAAAATGAGATGAGACGATTTTACCTTTCCCGTCTGTAGACTATTTTTTTTGTTTCGCCACACGCTTAGAAGCCAAGTCCCCAGTGCCGAGGTCTTTTTTGTATTATGCTCGCTCCAGCTTTTATGTCTTTCTCACGAAAAGGACGACAACGACGATGAATCTTTTGTGTTTTGTGTGTGTGACCCTTTTTCTTGTCTTTTAGGTCTCGTTACGCAAGAATGGAGAGGAAGTGAATGCGTATTTTTCGTGTTCAGGAGGCACACAACCGGAGGTTCGAGTTGTCGCACATATTTGTTTTTATGGCTGAGTCAGTTGCTTTCCCTCAGAGAAAGCACAGCAACATGTGAGCACATCAGTGGAGTAAAAGTTATCAGTTTTATCACTATTGGGAAACCTCCACTTCTATCTAATGTTGCCCAACAATGTGCGTCAAGTCAACTTTTTTTTGTATTGGGTCTCTTTCTTTTACCACGAAAATTGCCGTTGTATTCTCGCACTTTTGTTGGAAATCAGTTTCCTCCGGATGTTCTTGAACTTTATCTTTTGCTTTCCCTCAGACTTCTTCTGCTATACACCGAACACACCTTCGCGTTTTTCAGATGAGCACAATCTGCAAAAAGACGGATTGTCTGGGGAAAGTGTCAACGGAGCGAGGTATCTAACGAAATGGGATAACAAGCAACTTTCTCCAGAAATCTCCAGGAAGGCCAGGGATATTTGCTGAGCTTTGCACAAAGTATGAACGTAGATCACAGGATGATTTTCTTTTTTGTATTACGAGACGTGACGAGACGGAGATGGTGAGGGGAACCCGCTGCTTTTATAGCGCAATACAAAATCCTGTGAGAAAATAGAGAAAAAAATGAGAGAAAAGGTTTCCTATATTTATCATAACAATTTCCACTCTCCTTCCTCCATTCCTGTACTTTTCCTGTGAGAAAATATTTTTTTAAGCTAAAAAAATAATTTCCTTTCCTTCACACTTTTCCTTTTTGGAGGAAACCAGATAAGGCCGTTCACTATTATTGGATCAAGGTGTGTAAAGGATTGAATACTAAATGCAAACGTATCTAAATCGATCTCTTTCTCTTTGTGTGAGAAAAGCTCTTTATGTATTTTTCTTCACTTGATCCTCTTTTTTTACTATGCTCATTTTCTCTTGTCTTTGGAAGCAAGCTTAAGAGAGTGAAAGATACCGCTTCACTTTTGTTTTCTTATCGTTTTGTGCGTATGAAAATCCTCGTGACGGGAGGACAAAGCTGAAACGCTTTATGTGAGGATTAGATATTTAGAGCTATCGTCTGCTTTTTTCAGGAGAAGGAAACAATGGAAGTCAAGGAGAAAGGTTTTCTGCCCACACACACCTTTTGAGTGAAGGACGCGATGTGTGAGGTAGATGGAAAACTGGAAATGACGAGACTGACAGTGTTGTTAGAAGGGAAAGCGTGGGAAGAGTATGATGAAAGCGAAAAAAAGTTCAAGACATAAATTTGAGAGCAGAGGTCGGCCTTGCAGTATTATACAAAAATTATATTAAAAATTTAAAATATTAAAAATCATAAATGTGACCAGTCACGCAATTGTACCATATTGTTATTTACTACTTTACCAAACCTACGCATATATCATAATATTATATCGTGGACGTTTAGACTGTTAAATTTGAATCCATAATGGATTACGGATTAATAGCAAAATACAAAGCGTAAAGCAGTTTACAAAGCCCGATGGCTCAAGATAAACTTACGTTGCGTTGTTGTCTCCAAATGTCAATATCTTCTTTCACAGCAACTGGTCACTTCAGTGACAACTACACTTAATGACTTTGTCCTTTAAACTCCTGTTCCAAGCGCTACTCCCACGTTCTTATGAAATTGTCAAACAAAACTAGTTCTCTCAAATACACAAACTAGTTCAAGAGGCCTTCCAGGAAATGTTAAAAATCCTTGCTGGATATGAGTAGGAAACGGGAGGAAACATAAATGAGGAAAACAAATTACGGACTTTTCCTACCGATGAAAGGAACAAAGTCTCTCAACGTGCCTTTTCTCTCATATACGGAGAGCGAAAATGTGGAAGAGAATGAGTGTGTGTGTTCATTGGAACCGAATCAGACTTGGGACTGGACTACATTCGAACAAGTGAGCTTCACTAAACTCCACTCTTTCCATTCTCTCTTTTGAGAGTATCATCTATCACCCATCCGTATTTCTCTCAAAGCATTCTCTCTCTCAGTCTGTCATGCTTCAAGCCTTTGAACACAATAGCGAACCGTGTGCGATGTTGTGCGCGATCACAGCAGCTTCAAGCTTGATATATAAATACATGCTCACAATACTCCTGAAAACACTGCTTGATCACTATTCTTTTTTAAAAAGTTGTGTGTACGTGTGCGTAATAAAGCCCTTTAGTCAAGTTTACTTCCTTTCATTTCCTCAATCTTCTTATATTACACATTTTTTAGTCGGAGAATGGGGAAATGTTTAGAAAAAAGTTTTAACTACTAATGCCATACTCCAGAGAAATGAGCACATACCGAGTGTATGATTAAGTGCTTCTATTCATTTAAAAGTTTTTCCAGACTTCCTACCTTGATATTTGCAAAAAATATTTGCAAGTGTTGTTACTCTCTATACTATTTTCAATAGAATAACCATTCTGCTGAGTTTGGATATAAATGCAGAGAATAGCACTCTGCTCTGAACGTTATATTCAAAAGTAAATCTAGATTTTGCTGTTCCCTTATCTTGTTTCGTGGAGTTGACGATGAGATGTCAACTTTGGCATATGCGACTCGAGACCCTGGAGTGGTGCGATGAATTCGTTCTGGAGAAAAGTGGAGTACGAATTGAGGAGGAAAGGACACGCAAATCACATGCCTGACTTGACGCTCATTTCGCTCTCGTAATCATCTTGTAGTCGTTCTGATACAAATTAAGCTGGCATATCGACTTTTCCACTGGAAAGCTTGGTTTGTAACCGATTTTTCCCCGACTTTCCTGTAATAGGCTTTCTTTGTAATTGTGGAGCACCGTAAACACAGTATTTTTTAGTTACTCGAAACATACAACAGTGATTCCTTTTTTAAAAAGTTTTCTTTCTTTGATCTCGTTTCCCAGAAAGTTTGACTGTGCAGCCCACAGTTTTAATTGGATTGATCTCCGAGTGAATTTCCCACAAGACGAGAAAGAAAAGTGGTGGTGATGATGGAAGCTAAAGAATTTATAGACTAGTACACGCATTTTATGTAAATACATGCAAAAATTGCTGAGATGAAACCATCCATTTTATTATTGCCAAGTTGTACACTATAACTTCTCTGACTGCCCACACAAAAAACGCTGTCTGTCAAAGGAGGACAGAGCCCTTCCAGGAGGAAACAAGTTATGCATTACTACAGAGCATCAACTCATTACGTAAATACACATCTTAAGTATAGTAATCAAGGGATAAAAACTTCTTTTACACATATACCAGCTGAAACAGGGGAAATTATGACGTTTCAACTCCAAAGGATATATCACCTTCCAGGCAGCAGGAGTAGTATGCAACAGATCATTTGGGACATGGATATAATTCTTCATTTTTCACAAAAATTCCGGGACACACACCAACATGTTTGGAGTAATGTATGGCACCTTCACAAATAATGATATAGCCCGCACTCACTGCTTTGCAACTTTAATGAATATATTATTGGGGAATTTGGGCTGGGCTGTGTGAAAAGAATGAAGCAAGCTTTATACCTGATCAAAAGGCAAAAAAATACGCTGCCACCGTGATTCATTGTCAGTCTCGTTCCTTCGGCTGAGGACTCACGTAAAAGCAAGTCGATGTAGCTCAAAGCTAACCTTGTTTGCCACAAGTCATGTTTTGCACAAGACAACCAACCTTCGTTCGTGCTCATCCATGTCACGTATACCACGCTGTTTTTGGTCTGGAGAAGTTTTTTATAGACAAAGGCATGATCAAGTGTATTTACTTTCCCTCTCCAATATTTTTACTTTGTCTATTTCAGAACAAAAAAGAATTAATCCATTTGATTCATTGATAAAAGTTACATACACAACACTTGGAAGAACAGATCACTCTGTTCTTCCAAGTGTTGTGTATGTAACTTTTATCAATGCATTTGATTAACAATTTTTTTTCCACAGCTGAAACTAGGTCGGGTGGAGGCGTATAGAACGTTTTGGACTCCCAGAGGATTGCATTGTTGGGTATCTCAAAGGACTAGGCCACTTTTTGGAGGTTAAACTTCGTTAATTTTCTTTTGTATTTTTCCATCCAACTTTTTTAGATAAATTTTAAAAAAATATGCAGGATAGTATGCGTTAATAGGGCTCTCTGGGTAGTTAGAGCGAGATCAAAGGATCGTAAAATACTTTGAGTTACTGAATAAAGGAAATATTATGGAAAACAAGAACTCGCAGTTTACGCGAAAAGTATACCGGCTAAAAGCACTTTCATTGTGCTCTCTATTTTTGTTTGCCTCTAACACAAATAATTTCCCTATGTCAGTGTATCTACTCACGCATAGTTTTGTAGTAAACTTTTTTTTATGAAAAAAGAAAGTGAATTGCTTTTAAAAGGGAGAAAGGAAAAGTAACAACAAGGTAACAAAAATTCGGTAATCGGTTCAACCTTAAACTAACATTCTCGTTTTATGAGCTCAACCACATATTCTTTTATGGTTGAGCTGGAAGCAACCAACCTGAGGAAAACGGAAGAGCATAAGCGTCAGATTTTTAAACAGGATTTTCCTACTATTTCACAGGAAACTGAGGCGAGAATTCTTTCCATCTTGACGAAAGGTAAACGATCGGAGATCAGGAAGACGGATGAAGAGACTAGAAAAGTCAGAGACAGAGACACACGCTATATCCACACGGATCGACATTTTTTACGGAGAAAAATTTTGAGCATTTTTCTTACATGGAGGTATGCCTAAATTTTGGGGAATTGGAATTTTGTGTGCACTGCTGCACAAGGGTTTTGGTTACTTTGTTGAGTGAATTCCTGAGTTGAAGCGGCTATCAGAAAATGACTTTGTGCCAATCATTTTCGGGCTTCTCCCTTGTTTAACGATCTACCTCCATCTACCTCCGTAACTGCGTTCGCCGTGTGAAATTCGTGAGAGTGTTCTCTGTCCTGAACATTAAGCGTTTCTGTATAAATGAGAAAAAAGGGCGAGAGAAAATTACAAAAGTCGGGGTATAAAAGCATTTGTACTTGAGAGAGAATGTAGTGAAAGTAGTGTGTGAGTTGGAATGAAAGCATAGTTTTTGAGTTTCTCCTATTTTTTTAAATGAGAAAAAGCCACTCTGACTTCATGACCATTCTTCATTTGAAATCGTGGAAAAAATAATGATGTTTTTATTCCGCTCTCCACTTTATTCCACATGGGTGGCTCCTACATTAAAGAAAAAAGGTAGAAAAGAAAGAGAAAAGATTGACGTAACTAGGCATAGCGAGTTACACACCGGTGGTAAGGAGAAAGTGGAGAAAATATAATGGAGTGAAGGACCAGTGGAAATGCCTCTTTGTTGAAGACTCCATCGAAAAGCTTAGCCAGCCAACTCAATCTGGAAAATGAGCCACCTTTTGCCAGAAAAAAGTTTCTTCTCTTTTTTTATATTTGTGTGAGAACGTGAGTGCATCCACCACTACCAGACGGTGACTTACGACTTTTTTTTACTAGTGGCCTTTTTGGTCGTAATATTTGTTAAAAGGTTTCTTTCTCTGGTCGTTACAATAATTTCTATATATGCTATTGAAAGTGTTACTGATGTTTAAGTAAGTGACCACAACCATATCACTATAGTATACCACTCGCTTTCTCAGATTTCACTAGGTATTTTCTTTCGTCCTTTCGATTAATTCCTTTTTGTGGTCAAGTGACCTGGCCACTTTTGTTCTCCGGGCATTTATATATACCGTCTTTACTCTCAAGTTTAACCAAGAAGGTAAAACGAAAAAGATGAAAAAGTTGGAAGTATATGTATATATATATCTACTGCTGGAATGGACATGTTAAAACGTAAACCACTTGAAGGATAGTTTTTATTGTTTAAAAAGCAGAGAGCTATACACAATCCTCTACTCCTGCTTTTTACAATTGTAACTGCAATCCGGATTTTTGTGGTTTGCAACGTGAAAGACGTGTGTCCATAAATAGACCAAGGACCACTTGAAGAAAAATACTACATAATTTTCCGTAGCTTTTGTTCCACACACACACTCTGCAGTATTATGCTTTAGGAAAACGTCTTGTTCGCTACCCATGTTCTCGAGTTGATAATATAAAAAGACCATTAAATTCAATGAAGCAGAAGCTGAGAAAACTGTATTTTTTGTTATACCTTGACTTTACCTTTTGTGCTGCACTTTTCTTACGAAATGAAGAATAGTGCAGCGTCCAGTGAGAGAAGCGTAGATTTGAGTAAATAAACTTTTCTAGCTACATTTCATCTCGGGTTTATGTCATCTACACGCACATACAAACGCAATACTTTGTTGAGCAAACAAACGTAAATGTTAAACGTAAAGGCTCGTGGCCGTCAGCTTTATAAATGTTGCGTACTTCGAAATAATATTTGTTTTTCCTGACTTCGAGAATTATTCACGCTATACATTCAGCAGTCGAAGTTGTCGACGTCTTCAAATTGTGTAGGAAATTGTGAGGAGGGATTGAGCATTCAAAAATGTAAATCCGATTACGGTTTAAGACTTACGATGATGATGGCTTTTGTGTTTGCTATACGCAGCGTCAATCCCAACGTTGGCAAAATCTCTTTCAGACATTATAATGGAAAAAAGCATCACGCCAAACACGTTTAGACGGAGAAGTTGCTTGAGTCAAAATCGGTAGAATTTCCAGCTTAATACTTCTCCCAACAGCGTTTGAGTCCAAAACTGTTGTGGCAAAGGGTTATTGTTATGTCTCAACCGTTTATTTAGAAGTCTCCTGGAATCAAGCGATGGGCCTCGGAGTGGAAGGTTGAGCTACTGGGAATTGTCACACTCTCTAAAAACAATTCCGGACGATGTCATTCAATTTGATGGGATGTTGGGAACTTTTTCTAGTAACTCGTAAATGAGCCTTTAAATACACATTTCTGCTTAGGGAGAAGGCTTTTTCCATATTCAGAATGAGTGCTACTCAAGACTTGAAAAATGAACCGTTCCTGTATTCAACTGTTTGTCCAGCCGGCATCACTTGACTTCTGATTGTGAGTTGAGCAAACAAACAGCCTTGGTTTTGAGTGTAATGAAGGGTTAAAAATGAGGCTCGAGTTTCACAAAAGAAAATACTATTTTATTGTTTCAATGAGAGTGTCATCATTTCCTCATTTTCTTGTCATTGATTAAAAATAAGAAACCTTGTACATAAAGGGATGCATAGACGAGAGACTGACTGACAGCTTGAAAAAGCTGAAAAACGAAGCTGCGTTCAACGGCATGAACGCAAGTGACAAATCGAGTTCAGGGTACAACGCATGAGCTTGCATTAATTTACTTTCTCAAGAAACCTCGAAACCGTAAAAATGAACAGAGAACAACTCATATCACTCCCATATACTACAGTCCAACACGCAATCTATTTATCTGGACCGACAGTCAATCACATTGTAAAATATTGAAGTGGCTCCAAAAATGTAAAACTTATATGTACAAGATATCAGCCAAACAACGAGCCAAACTTGACACTTTAAGATGAATATTACAAGGGGAGCATTATTAGCATGAAAATGCACTTTGGTCAAATTGCTCTTACCAGCAATATTACTCGCTTTGTCAATTAAATTATTTAGGGAACTAATTGGCCAGTTAATTTCTGTATGTGTAGCGCTCAAATACAAAAATTTATGGACATTTTTTTCATCCTATAATTCCTAATTGTTGTGAGTAATTTATTAGTTTGTAAACTACACAAAATGCAGTATTTGATTCATAGATGCAAGTGTGTGACCGTCTGTGCAGTTTATAAGTGATCGCTCTTCTCCATGATGTATTTGTGCATGACTTGTGTCATCGGAATAAAACAGTTTAAATGGTCAGCATAAATCATAATAAATTGTTATTATTGCAGCGACACATTTCATGATTAATGAGACTCGACGAAAATTCAGCTTTAACGGTTAAAGTTTAACTCACAGTGTGGGTCTCCCACACCCCAAAATACATGTATGTACGTTATATAGAAAAGATGAAATGTACTTTTAGCACTTTTAAACTAATTTTGTAATAAGAAAATGTGTATGACATTTTATCATTCCTTGTTATGACTCGCGCTGGTGAGGTGCAAATTTAACAGAAAAATGGCTACTGCTGTAAATCACAGCGTCTAAAAATATGTTCAAATTGAGTCACCAACGAAGAGCATAGCTAATTAATGTGTTCTAATTGTAAGTTTGTTGCTCAATATGCTGGCAACATCTCGTCACCCTTCAAGAAATACCAAAACGCTTTTACATATTAGTGAACATAAGTAACAATACTCGACCTATTTGGGCTCCCAAATATAGTAGAGATTTGAAGAAACTTGAGGCGGATCCCATAATATGTGGCAATGCACTCCACTCAACGCATGATGACCAGAACTGGAAGAGAACACCTCATACTCCGACACGACGAACAAAGAAATAGCACAAAATTCACTCACTCCGTCACTCCACTGGTCATTCATCCAGAATTCATATATGCGTCCCGATTTCCATCCCGAATACAAGGTAGAATACCTCCGCACCAAAGTGATTCATGCCTTCATGAAATATTTAGGGGCAACAACGGGAGTGTGTGAGTCATTCACAAAATCCACAACAAATCCTGTCTTAACCAACTTCCAGCCAAGCCCTTAAAAATGATATGCCTAGGGTATATACCCGTTTCTACTGGAGCATCAACAATGTCTTTTTTCTCCAGTGAAGCTCCGTGCCTAACACTGTCAAAAAGAAGCTCCCTATGACGCATGAAAGTTCGAGGTTAAACCTAAAACAGTGTAAATCTACAAGCTATAATGTAATGAACAATATTCATGATTAGAAATGATTTGTCATGAGCATCGTAAATAGTGACTCCACTGACAAATGGGATTTGTGTCTTTGTGCCAATGGCATTCGAGTCAAGGGTAATTTTTTTAGTGTGGTAACAACACGAACGAGTATCATACCCAATATTGTGAATACATGATGTGAGTGAATGTGTGCAAAATTTTAGGAGTGAGAAGGACGTCAGCACAATGACAAGTTATAACATTCGCTTTCATACCTTCGCTCTGACGTCTACAGGTCTACAAAATAATATGCAATGCATTTGAGTACATTACTTATGATGATGAGAAACTTCCTTTTACTCCAAATACCTGAGAGGGTTACATGCTACATTTTACACCTCCATCGCAGAGGGACTTTTTTTGGGAGTCAAGAAAAATTGGGTGCCCCACACGACGACATAGCGTCGTAGGTATTCGCAAGTGCAATGAAACGGTGTTAAAATGTATGCAAAACAGGGCAGTAGACTTGCACAGGATTGCACCGATATAAAAATCAATACACTCAGTCACACACAAAACAGAAAACAGAGAAGTTGAAGTGAGCAGTGAGCAATAGCGGAGAGAAGACGTTTTTTTCTGTGATTGTTGAGACAAAGTTATTGAGCAAAGCTAAGGGAGAGCGACTGGATGATTTTTCTCTATAAAAGTACATTGAGCCTGGCCTCGCAAAAAAGGGAACGAACGAACGAAATTAAGGAAACAAGAAGACATCAAAACTCAACTACACGACTGCACGCCGGTTGGGAAATCTTATAAATATTCAGCGGTTCAATAAAAGTACAGATCGGATATCTGTATCGGATGAAGTTTAAAGTAAAACAGTAACAAGCAAATGGATTGGATTTATTCAAGAATTTCACCTAAAAGGCTGATCGTTTAAGTTACTACCCGTATTTAATTAAGTGTTCGCATATCCGGAAGATGTAGTAATTTTCCCTCCTTGACACAAGTAAGGCTACGTTTCAACCAAGGAATTTAAGCATTTAAGTAATTTTCAGCGAAGTAATTCACAAGATTTAGTGATTAGCGATCACTCTCTACTTTTTTCCGACCATATTCTGAGTGACATTTAATTATTATTATAGTATGTAGACGGACAGACAACAAGGCATTTTCTTCGGCGTGAACTCGGCTGCTACTCAACGTCCACATATTTGGTCACAAACAGATTAAAGTGAGAGATCCTCATATAACATAAGACGACCACAATACATTGCCATATAAAGGAAAACAAAGCTTATCCCTCGAATGTTTCGAAGCCTTATTTTTTTCGCACTCACACGTAACACTTTTCCCTCAAACTTCATCTTCTCATCAACTTTACCAACTGACAGAACTTCACGAAGAAGAAGAACATTATCCTCGCCATACATACACAACTACAATGATTTGAACCGTTGGTTGATCGTTGAATCATACCTTCATGCAGCGCCAGAGACCTTATTCAAAAAACTCTCTGTAAGTTGTGTATTATGAAGACAGTCTCTCTTTTTTGAAGTTTCTTTTTCCGTAAGTCAAAAAAATAAGTGTAGGTGTGAGTAGTAGAAGACTAAAGAAGGAAATTGGTTAAAAAAATAGAAAAAAGTGGCGATAACAGTATATATCGTGTGCATTGTTTTCAGAGGCAAAAATATTCGAATAGTATTCTCAAAATTCTCGTTTAATCATCCTCTTCTTATCCCCCCGGTGGTGAAAAATTTAGAGAAAAAAATATATTTTCGAATCTCTCTCATGTTTAGAATCTTTTGAAATTTTTGGGTTTTTTTTAGCGAGTATATGTTCTCTGAGCAGTATTTATATGTATCGTAGTGATATCTGTGGAACTCCTCCTTTTTTGAGTTTTTTCCCATTTTTTCCCTTTCATCGACGAAGACGACGTGAGTTGTGCTCACACGAAGAAACACCATAAAAGGCCCTTTACCTGCTAGTTAACAACTTTAGAAGAAAACGTAACTAAAATCAATTTTTATGCTTTCTCGAAAATTTCGAGGTGTTTGCTGAGTGAATGTGATTTGAGAAGTAATTTTGCTTTGTTCAAGTGGAAAGATTGAGGATGAGATTGAAGGGCGACACAATTTTTATTTGGGCGAAATTCTGATGTTTTCAGAGAGACGACGTGATAATGTGGAAGCGGAACTTTGGTGATAATCACAACAGTTGTTGACTGATGTGGATGTAGGAGAATTTCGAGACAAACGGTTAGGATATTTTAAGAGCAATGCAAAAAGGTCCAGTTTTCAACGTGTGCACGACTCCACAACACTACATCACGCTCGTTGGCAACATTTGATTGTTGTGACGGATGACAGGGAGAAGTCGAGTAGGATTACTTAATCATTAAGAAGATTGCTTCAGGAGGGAAACTCTCTAATTGATATTATAATTATTTGGTCTCTTGCCAGGTGAGCTTTTCGATTTGTTGTTGACAATCAGCATTCCTGATGGAAAGAATCAGCTGACTAATTGTAAAGCAGGCGTTGTGATGATAATGTTGTTGTTTGTTTGAAATAGGGTTTGATTCTCATTTATCCTTTGGTCTCAGAGGAATTGATATTTTATATGAAGATGGATAGCACAGTGATTTACTCCCTCGGCCTGGGGATGCAAGTCAATATCAAGCGTACGGATGGCCGAGTTCACACCGCAGTCGTGTCCGGGATCAACTGGGAGGGAAAGTCTGTCACGGTGGAATGGTTCGAGCGGAACGAGACGAAGGGGAAGGAAGTTGACCTGGAGTCACTCGTCGCACTCAATCCTCACGTCACGGCAAGAAACGTCGCTCCAAGCGGCCCGATCATGGACAACGTCACAGGCAACCTCACCACAAGCAATATTAATCTCACAAACAATCAAAACTCTCGACAAACGGTCATTGCAGACATGAGACCTCCTGCCATACCTGCCACCACCGGTAATAATCATCAGTTTCAGAAGCCCGCACCCGTAATCCAAAACACGACAGCAACAACAAACAATGCAGCAGGGAAAATTCCGAGAGCAACGAGAGCCACGCAACTGGCTCCTGCAACAGTTAAAATACCTGATACGGCGGTGAGTGGAGGGGATACGAGGTCACAAACGATGGACATTTCCACATCACACGTTAACGGGAGCGGAGGGGGCACGGGGGTCGTCGGAGACCAAAGTCAGTTGAGTAACACAGCACCAGCCTCTCGAGACAAAAATGTCATCCGTGCCGGAGGACGACGTCGAGATGATGGAAAGTGAAAGTGATCTTGCTCAAATTCGATCTATGAACGAAGCGGAAATTTCGGGAGAACTCCTCACATTCCACGAAACCATTTCCAAAATGCAAGAAGCCGAGGAAGAGATGGTGGAATACCACAAACTCGTCCTTGAAGCGAACGCCCGGTGGTCGTCCAAAGACAAGATGCTGCTCGCGTTGACGAACCAGGTGGAGTACGACCAGGAACTCTACTCTCAACAGTTGGAGGAACAATGCATGGAGAAGATGGAGATGCTGAATGAGCTACGGAACAAGATTGCAAAGTTCCGCAACTATCTGACTGAGGAGGAGGCCATGTCCAAGAAGATGACAAGCAGTGCTACGCCCCGCAAATAGAAAGAATACCTCGTTTGCCAGTCCCTTTCACTCATCATAGTAGTTGTCGTCACAATTTCTGAATTTCTTGAGAGAGAAGAGAGGATACAAAAATAACGTAGAAATGCATAGTGAGTCTTGTCAAAAGATTTTTGCCTTGAGGGCATTTTTTAAAACACATTCTATACACACCAGGTTATTATTACTAACAATGCTAATTCAAATAACATCTCATGATAATTATGTTTTATGATTGTTTTTGCATTTTTTCAGAGAAGACTAACCCACTAGTTGATACTAACAGTTTATGAAGAGAGACACAGTACTACTGGATATTATAGCAATTTTCACAGATTTTTGGAAAGGGTGAGAAGATAAAGGAGCAACAGCGTTTCAATTTTTCAAGACAGTTTGCGCCGGCACGCCAACCAACACATAAACGTCAACCTTTTAACCGTGTACATCATTTTAACAAGTAATGCTATAATGTTATACATCATTCTACTGCATTTATAATGTAAGAACTTCTCCGCGGATAAACATGATAACGTATTCATGGGCATGATCATCAGCACGTATTAATTTAAAGTTTTAAAGTAAAGTTTTAAAAGTATCCCCTAATACTATGTGTATTTGTAATGTTCAAGTAATGTGTAATAATAATGAGGTGGTGATAGTACAACTTTTTTTCAGTTGTATATTCCACGAGGTAGAAAGAAGTGTGTTATTATAAAACAAGACAGCAGTGAATTTGTAATATTTTTGAAAATTGAATTGAGGAAATTTTACATCTCATTTTTTGAGGGGTTGTCTTTTCTTTACTGACAGCAACAACATCTGTACCAACGTTTTTTAAATCGTAAAAAATTAATAACTATTTCTACTTTCTCCAAGTGTACGTTGCCTCCTTGGTTGATATGAGGTCTATTAATAATGGGTGTAAAAATAACCCTGTATATGTCGTCGCTATCATTAAAGTCAATCTGTATAATTTATCTACTAACTATAAGTAGTGATTAATATTTATCTTAAACGCTAACCTAACGGAACCGGATATTATGATAGATGGTGATTTTTTGAGAGATTTTTGATTGAATTGCCCTGCAAGTAATACTAACTGTCAGTATAGTTTATAATAGAATATACAATGCAGTGGTGACTTTTATTAAATTACGGTTTATAATGGTGCCGTTTCTGCCGCTACTCCTAATCAGTTTCTTCTGCCTTGGAACTTGGAAGTCATGATCCTATGTAATAACATATTATGGTGGTGCCTAGACAACGCTTAGGTATATTTAAAAAATCGTCATGTCAACCTTTTAGTTCAAGAACGCTTTGCGTACAGTAGCAGTAACTGTTGAATAAACTCACCGCTATATGCTATGGCTAGGTTAGAAACCAACTGAATCAGAAAATCATGAAGTATAAAAACGGATTTGAGTAAGTGTAAGAATAAGAATTGTTTTGGATTATTCTGAAAAGATAAAATTGTTTACTTTTAACACGCGCTAAACACATTACAAGTCTGGTATTTCGTATAAAAATCGCAACATGATTCATGAAAACGAAGAAAAGAAGAATATTATCTAGTCATATAACTTCCAGCGTTAAATATTTAACCGAGTCACTAACTGTTGGTGTTTGCAACATTATTATTGTGAGCCTGTTCTTGAACTAAAAGGGAGATATGTATATAAATTTTCGTCTATCATGCTTTCTTGTTGCCATGCCTACTTAACATTAACTCGTTTTTTGGTCTCTATGGTTACCATTATCCTTTTAAACTGACTGATGAACGTACTATAATGTTATGCTTTTTTGTACATTTATTTATAAAGTAGAGTTGTGCTAAATTCTCCATTCATCGTACGTAATGTATTAATTCATAATAAAAATGCAACCCATCTCGGTACTACAGAAAAGCCCCGTGTACCTTTTTTTTCCTGAATTCAGTTTTCAACACGCAAGGTATTTAATGTTTCAAGGAAGTCAATTCTTGATATTACATGATTTTTGTTACATTTTATAACTAAACGATTTTCTAATTTCTATTTATACTACCACAGCAGCAGAACATAGTAATGCTTATATAAAAAAAAACTTATAAATTTGAAGAAAAAACCAGTCACTCTGGATTCTCTCATGTAAATTCCATGACTTGTCCTTGTCATATGGTTAACAAGAGTTGGACGTTCCTTACTCATCATGCAGTAGACTTCTGATTTTGGGTGCTCTAATAACACCTGATGTCCTTTGCGGAACCATATCTGATCTCCGGAAGCCTTTTCGTCTGTTCATCAATTCATAGTCCTCCAAAACAAGAGACTTTTTCTCCTTTCTGTAGCTAGGGCTATTGAAACCTTCGTCGGTTTGGCCTTCGGGAATCTGATCTGGATACGGGTGGAAGTCTCTGTTCAACTTTCTCATGGGCACACACTGAAAGGCAGCTTTCCAATCACCTCGCGAGAGTCTCAAATCCAGCATAATTTTCATCATTTGGTTTATCGTGAGTGACTTATTCCCCGTTCCCCATACGAGATGTTCATCCAGAGGAAGTTTCCTCATACGCAAGCCCAATTTTTTCGCTTTGGCGAAGGAGTGGGGTCTCGTATCCGACTTGTCAACCATGGCTCCTATTATATATATGTCGTCCTCATTGTACTCTTCCAGGTCGTCCCTTGTGTGTGGGGTCAAGTAGACTAGTTTTTCTCGTGGAAATAGGTCCATAAAACTCCCCTCGTGCACATTAATCACAAAATTGTCGTCGTCTAGGATGGGGATCATTGTTCGGAGGTACTTCATCAGTTTCGACTCTCTCGTCGCGTTGCACAACCACAAATTGTAGGGTTCAATGCAAGTTCTATTCTCAGAGAAGACCATTTCTAGTTGCTTCGCACAGTTTTTCGCTTCCCTGGGATTCATGACATCGTCGTACGAGCAGTCCAATATCAGAGGCGGATTGTGCAAAATGGCACTGCAAACACGATTGTGGTAGACCCTGTTAATTGTTGTCTCGTACAAGCGAAGAAAGAGACAATTTCGATGTAGATTATAAAACATGCCATAAATATCTTCCTCCTTGGATGGCATGGGATTCGCAGCGTAATCCATGAGACGCTCTTCCTTCTTTCGTTCCATCTTTCTTTTGACGCTGAGGTCTTTCATTTCGTTTTTGAAAAGGTACAAGTAGTACTTTTTTCGTCTTGACCTTGTGTCCAAAGGGAGTAGCTCGATCCAGTTTTTAAATTTAATTTTCGAAGGTACCTGATGCCCTTCTTGTCTAATCATAACAAAAGTATCCAAGCTTAATACATAACTGAAACCATCAGCAATAGGTGGCTTTTCCGTCTTTTCAAATTAAAATTACCTGAGAACAGATACTTCGAGCTGAATATAGTTAATTTTCTTCAACAACTGAGGATCTCCATTAGTCAGCTCTTGCTTCTCTTCCTCTGTCAACGCCGCAACCATGTCAGGATCGTTGTCGTATGCGTCTTGCAACATAATATCCTGTTCCTCCGTAGTGCTACATTTAGCCGTTACTTCCTCCTCCTCCAAATGTCTGCCTTGTTCGGTCAATTTGGTTGAATAAAATACGTATCCTCCTCTACCAATAAAATGACGTGCGTGAAGCCTCGACGAGGGAGAGAAACTGGAATTACTTGTCCGATGTTTTTGGTGATGGGTCGGCCTAGTAGAAATGTATCTTTTCAAAAAGTCTGCTCCATTTGAACCCGGTCCAGCCCTTGTCGGAACAACTCCACAGCAGGCATAGCGAAGTGTGACTTGAAGGTGCGAGCTCACCTGGAACCTGCTTGCTGTGAACAACATGGCTCAGCCCTAAAATCACAATTAAAACAATTACAATTCTATTATTATTGCTTACCCAATTCTCATGGATGTAAAAACAGTTTTGAATGACAACTAACTGAACTAACCCACACCAAGTCAATGTTTATTTTTCGCTTTCTTCGCCGATTTCAGATTCACCGATAAATGTACTAAAATTTCTCTAAATCACTGGGAAAGGTGGCTTTCCAGTTAATAAACAAATACGAAAACGACGAGTTCTCCCTTTGAAACAATCGCACTTTTAAAATTAACTTCAACACACATTTTAAACTTCATCAAAGTATCAATTCACAATTCGACTTTGTTCACAATTACAAGCGTATTGGATGAACAACACAAAAGCACTTTACATTTGTCACATGCATCATATACACATGATAATATGAGGGGATCTCTATTTGAACCTCTCCCGCGTCTCACAATGCCCCATTAGTGCTCCGGTCGATACGCGACGAACAAAGGACGAAGCACCGTTCCATTCCAGCATAGCAGAGGCGTTTCATAACTTTTCCAACGGGTTTTTTGCGGATGAGAGAGATGCGGATGTCAAAGATGAAAGAGTCGTTTGATGTTCTCATACTTTGTTTGTCTTTAGTGTTTACGTATTATTCAGTGCATTGAAACTACTATAAATTATTTGAATTAACGTAAAAACATCTTTCAATTTTTTCAGCAATTATTAATTTCATAAATTACAATCGGAAATTACAAGTGTCATTTCGCTTTTTCTTCGTCACCGACGGAGGAAGATTACATAACTGAATAAATTAGTTTAACAAGGAGAGTCCCAATTAGAAGGGTTTTGGAGGCGGTCATTTCAGCTCCAGCTTGAGTGGTCGTGGTTGTTGTTTGGGTCGTTGTGTCTGCAGAAGAGGGCTTCGGTGTGGTTGTACTTGACGTCGTCGTGGAAGTCGTTTGTGGGGGTCGTTGTGGGGGTCGTTGTGGGGGTCGTTGTGGGGGTCGTTGTGGGGGTCGTTGTGGGGGTCGTCGGCTCTTCTGTTGTGGTCGTTGTTTCTGGTGTTGTTGGTGGTTCAGGTGTTGGTACGACTTCCATGCCCACACCCGCCCAGTTGTCATCATAATGTTCAAGTTCTTCTGCTTCAGTTCCAATGCTCATGAATTTCGCTCCAGACGCTGTCAACGGGGACCAGATCACCGTTTCATTATTGCTGATCGTTGCTGGAGTTGGATTTCTAAAAAATGGTAAGAAAAGATAAAAAAAAAACAAGTCATTTACGGATGTCCTACATAAAGTTGGTATACCTAAATCAACCAATGAACTATTTTTACCCGCTTGTGACAAAATTTGCCCAGTAGTCAAGCATTCTGTTTGAAACGACCGTTTCTTCTTGGTTGAGGTTGATGAAGGCAGGCAACGTGAAAAGGTAAATGAGGTCGTCTCCATGAGCTATCCCTGCGTTTTGAAGTAAACACTATCTCATAAAAATTGTTCGAAATTGTCGTTGTCTGTTGTTGGGAAGTTATTTGCTATAAACGGGGGTTACCTCCAGAAAACGGTGGGACTGTCATTCCTGTGAATAAGGAAGCCCACACTGTTTTCACACCTCGGTAGTCGAAGCTGTACCAGAACGTGTTGTTGTTCTTCTTCGCTTGGTACATGGCCGTTTGATAAGCTGGAGCTTTGAAGAAGAACACGCTAAATAACTGGAAATAAAACCAATCAAACATTGCTTTTAATTTTAACTAATCAGTGTAAATCATAAACCAATATATTTGCCCATACGTCGATGAAACCAGGATACATGAGTTCGAATAATCCAGTTTTTCTTGCGTCTCCTAAGTACATCTTTGCGATGGAGTCATACACGCCAAACTCATTTGGTATTCCTTTAAAAATTGGAGTAGTAAAGGGCTACTACGAGGTAGTTTCGAGCAGAGATTGGTTATGTGTGCGACTGATTACGTCTTTATACCTAATTCTTTCAAAATGTGTGGAACTGCTTCCTGTGACATATACTCTGTGTTGTTGAGTCGATTACCAGTCTTGAGAAAGCGGTTGTAGTACACCCCCAAAACATAGGAACCATCATGCCTCGTTGCCCCCATCAGCAGAGGAACATCAGCTTGTCGCCCCTCTTCGAACACGACACGGGGATGTTCAGGTAAAAACTTTTCGAAGGTGCCTGACGCACTGAAGGACTGGACAACGGGAGACACTGCGTCAAACCCGAGTCGCCCAGCAGTCCTTTCGGCTACCTATCAATTATTAAATGCAAGTCTGTATGTTCAACATGAACGCAACACGCTTATGATAAGCTAGACATTGTCCCGTCCACCTGATAAGCGAGGAGAGCGTTGACCAAGACTGGAGCTCGCGCAGCTCTCATACAAGTTGCGATCGCTGTGAACATTGCGTCATCAGGTGGACCATCACTGGAGTTGTAGCAGCCTGCCAATTCAGACACAGCCAAAGAGCCAGACATCGGATTATCCGTGGTTGCCCAAGCCGATAAGGCTGAACCACTTGCGGCAATCACCCCCTGAAATTTTCCTTGCGCCATCGGGCTCACCATGAGATGAGTGGCGGCTGCTGATCCAGCGCTTTGCCCTTATGATAATGAATACTTGAGGAGGTGCTATTGTGAAACGGATACGTTAGAAAGGTTTAGTTCAAAATTTCTACCTCCGACTGTGATTCTTGTTGGATCGCCTCCGAAGGCCTTGATGTAGTCCCTCGTCCATTCAAGGGCGTTCATGATGTCGTACATCCCGGCGTTTCCAGGCACATCTTCTCGATTCAAGGAGAAAAAGCCGAGGAGTCCGAGCCTGTAGTTGAACGTAACATGGACAATGTCCCTGTTCATGAGTCGGTTTCCATTGAACGAATTCCCTTCGCCCACTGTGAAGGAACCTCCGTGAATGTAAAAGAGGACAGGCAAGAGGTCACTGTCGTTTCCTCTATATGGCTAAGCAAATTAAAGAAGAATTAGCGGTGTGTTTTTGACATTACTTTTTACTGCGTTATTTTTTAAAATTGTGACGACTGCACACCTTTGGCGTGTAAACATTAATCGTTAGGCAGTCCTCCCTGTAGAGCAATTCAAATCCACCAGGGTACGGGCAAGGATATCCAGCTCCGGATGCCAGATATGTGTCTCCGGTTGCATTCAGAGGTCCATTGAATCTTACAGAAGGCTAAGATATTTCCAAGCACCCACTCTAGCATCAATTTTTTAAATGGTACACTTAAAATGGTCGATATTACTAACTTTAAACCGTCCAGCTCCTTCTGTAGAAGTGGCATATCTAATTCCACGGAAGGCAACAAATGCTCTCACAGGATTTCCTCCAACACTGGTCAAATTTCTCCCGATAATCTTTCCCAGCGGTCCTGCATCCGCAATAAGGTCCTCCTCGGTGATATTGGCATTGCTGCTGCAGAGCAAACATGCAATTACCGTGTATAAAAACTGAGACTTCATTTTTTTGTCTACAGGATGTTAAGACTGCATTAAATAAATTCGCCCGAAAAAGCCTCTGCCTTAAAGTGACAAAATCAACGAATGAATCCCCTTCAGAAATAAGCTCGTGACTAACCTTCGACTGCGATTTTTGCAAACTCTTAATCATTTGTGCAAGTCATAAACTCTTATCATTTCTGATTCATTCCAGCTGAAATTAGAAATTTCTTCGAGCATCTCATATTTAATGCTTTGTATTAACCTTTTATATCAAAGATTGCAAATTACATTTGCACAGAAAAAGTAAATGTAAAGCTTGGAATGATAAACACTGACAATCCGTTCTGTATAACCGAAAATCCATATAGGGACAGTCCAGTTTTTGAAAAATCATAATCTTCACAGAGACAATAAATATTTGCGCCAGTACTATTACTTTGTACTGACGGTAGAACAAAGCGCTGAGATAAGAACCTGACAATGACTTATTGCACCTAATTAACTTCTTTTCATGTAAGCAAGCATGATGAGGTAAGCAAGGATTTACGCTAACATTTACATTCAGAGCATGTTGCATAGTTAAATACCTAAGCCAATGTGCGTTAGTGGGTAATAGGAACACTGCGTTTTTTAAATCAAGGCTAAAGGTCACTCACACACAGTTGTGCAACATTCCCCGTTTAATAATTGCAACAGAATGAACGATTCCGTACATAGATATCTCATTCACATAATTTTAAAGAATAATATGCATCAAATACCATGTTCATTTTACACTCCAAAATATGGGTAATTAGGAAGTGACACTGCAACGCATCAGCAGCTCATTCGAAACCTCAAAAACCTCGTGAAAAAATAATTATCATTTCATCATTCAATATTCAGTAGTAGCAAATAATAGACATCAAAGTGATTTGGGGGTAATTTAACCATAGAAGAATATAATCTAGTATACAATAATTTTATATGTATTTTTTATTATATCCTCTTAGATTTAACCCGTGCAAGTGTTTCTTCACTAATTTTAATTTTAAAAAAAAGTCGTCCACGTTAATTTATTAAGCTGAAGCCACTCTGAGACAAGGCATGCATATTTTTGAATACTGGACGTAAATGACGAGGATAGGTTGTAGAGTTAGATACAAAGATTGTAATTCCCACTACATTTTTAAAGCTTTATGTAGGATTTTCAGATGAATATGAATTACCGGATTATGTCGCAGTTATTAGCTTTAAGTTCACTGAAAAATAGATTTACGAAAAGAAGATGTACATTGTTTAATTTCCAATTATTGCAGAGAAAAATATATTTTACAAGGAACACCGATCAAAAAACTTTTGGGGACGACCATTTCCCTGGTTGAGTGGTCGTAGTCATTGCTTTGGTTTCTGTTTGTAAAGTAGTCCGCTATGGCATCGTCGTTGGTTCAGTTTTTGGCACGACTTCCATACCCACACTGCTCACTAGCCCAGGTGTCCTCATAATGTTTCATCTCCTCTGCCACAACCCCAATGCTCATGAATCTCCTCTCGGACGCTGTCAAGTGAGACCAGATCACCTCATTACTGCTAGACGCTGGAGTTGGATTTCTGCAAACATTCACGAGTACAAAATAACTACATTGGGAAACATTCAGAAATTTTGTCCTGCCTCAATCAATGATTTTGTACCCGGTCGTGACAAAATTCGCCCAGTAGTCCATCATCCTGTTCGAAACGACTGTCTCTTCTTCGTTGAGATTGGGTGGCGAGGTCAAAGTAAAGAGGTAAATGAGGTCGTCACCGTGTGTTATCCCTGAGTATTTTGGCAAATGTTCGTAATTCATTTATATTATGAGCGCTCACTGTTTTGGAAATCATCTTAACGCAACTATACTCGGCTTACCTCCGGGAAATGGAGGCACTGGCATTCCTGTGAACAGGATTCTCCACAGAGTTTGTGTACCTTGGTAGTCAAAGCTGTACCAGTATGTATTGTTGTTTTTCTTAGCTTGGTATACGGCCGTTTGATAGGCCGGTGCTTTGAAGAAGAACACGCTAAATAGCTGGAAATATAAATAGTATAATAAAGTGAAGCATCACGGCGCACTGAATTAGACTAATTCATTGTAATTTATAGAAGTACGAACATCAATGAAACCGGGGTACATAAGGTCGAAAATTCCAGTTTTTCTAGTATCTCCCAAGTACATCTTTGCGAAGGAGTCATACACGCCAAACTCGTTTCGTATGCCTGCGAAATATTTCATCCTTTACTAATAATTCAAATAAATAAAACCTGAACTAAATCTAAAAACGACTGTCACAATTGAATGCATCATCATTTACCTAATTCATTCAAAATGTGTGGAACTGCTTCTTCTGACATGAACTCTGTGCTGTTGAGTCGACCCTCGTTTACGAGGTAACGGTTGTAGTATAATCCCAAAACATAAGAGCCATCATGTTTCGTCGCCCCCATGAGCAGGGGCACATCAGCCTGTCGCCCTTCATCGAACACGACACGAGGATGTTCAGGTAAAAACTTTTCGAATGAGTCTGACACATCGAAGGACTGGACAACGGGAGAAACTGCGTCAAACCCGAGTCGTCCAGCGGTTCGTTCGACAATCTAACATTTAAAAAATATTATGCTGTTCAGTATTAATGTATTCACAGAGCTACTGCCGACGACATGCGTATTATGATAAGCTCAATAATATCCCGTGCACCTGATATGTGCGGAGAGCGTTGACCAGGACAGGAGGTCGTGCAGCTCTCATACAAACCGCGATCTCAGTGAGCATTGCGTCATCGGGTGGACCATCGCTGGAGTTGTAGCAGCCTGCTAATTCAGACACAGCCAAAGAGCCATGTATAGGATCTTCCGTGGTTGCCCAAGCCGATAAGGCTGATCCACTTGCTGCAATCACCCCTTGAAATTTCCCTTGCGCCATTGGGCTAACCATGAGATGAGTGACGGCAGCAGAGCCAGCGCTTTGTCCTTTAAATGAAAAACGAGTTAACTTTTTTCGTATCAATTTTTTTTAAATTTCAGGTCACTCTCTCTACCTGTAATTGTAATTCTGTTTGGATCGCCTCCGAAGGACTTGATGTAGTCCCTCGTCCAGTTGAGAGCATTTACAATGTCGTACATTCCAGCGTTTCCAGGCACATCTTCCCGCCTCAAGGAGAAAAAGCCGAGGAGTCCGAGTCTGTAGTTGAATGTGACATGGACAATGTCTCGGTTCATGAGTCGGTTTCCATTGTACGTATTCCCGTCACCAACTATGAAGGCACCGCCGTGAACATAAAATAGAACTGGAAGAAGGTCACTGTCGTTTCCTCTATACGGCTATAATAAGTGGAAATGTTACATAATAGATCATTCTAAAATTTATTAGCGATAGATAAGTCAAGGTACCCTGGGCGTGTAAACGTTAATCGTTAGACAGTCCTCTTTGTAGAGTGGTTCAAAAGTACCAGGATTCGGACAAGGGTATCCAGCAGCGGCTGCCAAATAAGTGTCACCGGTTGCATTCAATGGTTCATTGAATCTCACAGAAGGCTATAGGGTTAATAATAATATATATACTTTGTGAGGAGAGTTACAATAATTAATTAAACACTCGCGGTAAGGTGAGTTAAGGCCAACCTTAAACCGTGCAGCTCCTTCAGGAGATTTTGCATATCTTATCCCACGGAAAGTCAACAAATGCTCTCACAGGATTTCCTCCAACACTGGTCAAATTTCTCCCGATAATCTTTCCCAGCGGTCCTGCATCCGCAATAAGGTCCTCCTCGGTGATGCTGGCATTGCAGCTGCAGAGCAAACATGCAATCACTATGTATAAAAACTGAGACTTCATTTTTTGTCTACAGAATTATTAAGATTGCATTAAATTAATTCGCCCCGAATGCTTGTCGGTCGGTGCTACAATTAGCAAAGTCGGACGAATGCTTTTCTGAAATCTGTTCGCGACTGAGCTTCTGACTGTGATTTTTGCAAACTCAAAGTTGTTTCTGCAAGTCATAAACCGTTATCATTACTTATTCCAGATTATTTATTTCTAAGTTGTTGACCCATGGTACGGTAATGAACATCCTTTGTGTAACGGACTTATCATTGACTATTTTTATATCAAGTTCTACGTTATATTGGGAGAGATCAGGTGAAATGTCATATTTTACCTGAAATCATGAAACACTTGAATAAAGTCTAAATTAAAACTCCAAGCTGGAATTTCTTGAAACGTTTCATGTCCGATGCATTGTGTCATCATTTTATATAAAAAGGCAAGATACATTCAAATGCATTCGCACAAGAATAGTAAGCGAAATGTTCGAAAATCATAATCATGACAGGGACAATAAATATTTGCATCATTACTAGTGATGTATTTCGTATTCAAAGAAAATAAAACGTTGAGATAAGAACCTGACAATGACTTATTGCAGCTAATTAACTCCTGCCAGGGTTAAGTTAACATTAGTAAAATTAGTCAAGCTGCATTACTCGTAATCGGAGCGCTGCGTTTTTAAATCCAGGCTAAAGATCACACACGCATGTTTTAAGGTTTCTCATTGAATAAATGGAGCAGAATACACGGGTTTATTCTTACATATATTTATTTCACTGTTTAGTTATACATACATTGATAAGTAATTATATGTGTAATAAATATTTTGACATTTTCATTTTGTGCATGAAAACACAAGGAATTAGGAAGAAACCTTCAACGGTTTCAGGCCATTTAGACGTGCCTAAACCACAAAAAAAAATTAATCACCTTTCTATCACTAAATATACAGTGAGAGATAATGCACATCAGAGTGATTTGGTGGTAATTATCCACTACGGACAAGTGTTGCTGCGATTTTATAAAAAAAAGTAATAAACTCTGAGAAGAAGGATCAAGCTTACAGAATCCTGTAGGATTTAGTTAGTTGTCAGAGGTAGTCGGGGTAATTAGATACAAAGATTGTTGTTGTATGTATTTCATTTTTAAGAATTACGTAGGATTTGACGGAAATGAAATCTCGGCTTCTGTTAGTCAACAATTTCCCGAACAGTAGGTTTAGATAGAGAAATGTATTGTATCAAAAGAATATGTTTTTATACTGCCCAATGTGTTTGATAAGGCAAAAATACACACTCTCCAATACATGTGATTCAAAGAGAGATTTTCTGGGACGATTTCCATTCATAATTTCGAAATTTTCATC
>JAHZMW010001055.1:0-14320 GCA_027743745.1 Alloscopus bannaensis | reverse complement strand
CTCAACTCTGATGTCAAAGAAAACTAAACTTTTCGATTTATTGATTAGCTGAGCTTCTTCCCGCAATTTCCATGTAAATTTTTCCGAACGTGTGATAAGTCTTTGCTTATCTATGTAGACCAAGGAGAAAGGAATAACTTCCTCTTTCTCCTTGATGCAGACAGTTTGTTTTCCCTGCCGATATTTGACGGATATGTACAGAGAAATTGAAAAGTAGTCCCTCATACTTCACATTCAATAGCACACACTCTGGAAGGGTTTCCAAAAAATCATTCATTATGAATGCCAAATACTGCGGAAAGAATCATGCCAGCCGTACAATCACTTGTATCATTACTTCTTCCGCATTCATACGAGTATAAGTGGATCACGTCAGAAAAACCACGCGACCACTCTCTCAACCTTTACCCTCTGAGTTTTTAGGGCCAGGATGTATAAAGCCAAAAAGAACAAAGCGGATTTGTCTGGGTCATTCTAAAAGATGTTACAAGATTAATTTATTACCTTTATTATTGTCATTCTGGACTGTGAATGACAAATCTAGCACGCGTAATTGGACCGAAGTATTATGCATGAATGTTCAAAGAGGTGCAACCTTCAACTTTTAGATTTATCATTAACACTCTCTCAACTCCACAGTTGACGGTAGAATCTTTCGCAGCCGATTTAGCAATTATACAATTGCCCTCTCACTTTCTGGGGGTTCAATTTGCGATCACGTACGACATAAGTAATTATTGATGCATTGCAAAGTGAACAATCAAAGCGATGAACATACTAACCTTAACCGCTCACCCTCAGTTGCTCCTCCCGGCTTCCGAATCTGAATCCCGGCTAGCTGCACCCAGACGTCGAGAAACACCCGTCCTCGTTCCTTAGAAGAGACTACCACGAGACAAACGTTCAAAATCCCTTGTCACACAGGGTCACGTACCAAAGGCTCCTCAAGTACTCTCCAGACAAGATCAGCTATTTAAGATCCTTCCACATTTTAAGTTATTTTCCGAGTTTTCAGCAAAAAACTTACAATCACTAATACATTATGACTGAACTCACCGAGAAAGCTCAATGCACTATGCGCTTAATATATATTCGAGTAATGTAGTGAATAAAAAATTATCCGTGAAACTAAACCGTGAAAGCACACAACAAAAATAACAAAACAAGAGCAAATTTTCACTTCAACTTCATTGTTTTCAGCACGTAAGAGAGAGCCTTGTGTTTTGCAATGCCGACTGCCGCGAAGAGAAAGCCATAGATTTTGTCACAGTAATAATGCACACGTTTTCGTCATGTGGGGCAGAGCTGAGCTCAATGTGAGAAATTCGCAGACCAAGATTGAATGAAAGTTGTGAAAACATTTGTTTACTTCGGCGTGATATATTTGTCTTGACATGAGCGTTATGTTCTCGTGTAAAAAATCAATAAGCAGCAGCTCTCACATTGTTTACAGCTGTTGTCTACAAATACATGTGAAAAATGAAGTTTTAAGTTAAAAATGAATCGACTTCACTCACGACGTTATCGTAGAAGCTGGTGAGCTAAACAGTGATTCACTTACTAGTTACTAATACTAATTTATTGAAATTTAATGGGGATTTTATATGTTGGTGTTTTTCTGGTCTACAGGTGACACTTGTGACATTGACACCTTGACACGCACCGGTGTGGTTTGCGGTTTGACGATAATTGCTTGTTAATTTATTTAGGAAGGATTTAGAAGGAAAATGTTCAGGACTGTGATTAGCAGCGCAACAAGGGCTTTCATTTTTCACTCCAAGCCTTCTCCTCCACAACACTTTTATCAGCTAACGTTTGTCACTAGAAAAGTGAGTTTCCAGCCGTGCAGGACGTCATCCTGGAGGATTCGAGATATCCTGCGTAAAACGTACTCTAGTCATCATTACCAAGGATGTGGGGAGAAGACTGGACGGAGAATATTCATCGGGTCGTCTGGCGTTTCGTTGGGATTCCTTGGGCTTTTTGGGAAGAAAGAGGAGTTGACTGTGGAAGATAAGATTTTGATGGAGATGAAACGGGCCATACTCGCAATTCAAGTAAGTCTCAATGACTATGTATCCACAAATCCGGTTTTTGAATAAAGTAATACCTCACAATATAAATAATGGAATTTTGTGTATTTTGAGCGTTAGGAAGGGGAAATAAAAAAGGCAGAAAGTCATTTACAGAAGGCGTGGGACATGTCAACGCAGGAGGAGCTTTGAGAAGGCCAAAACTCAAATTTTAGATATTCGAGCAAATCTAGCTTTTCAAGTAGGAGATTTAGATAACGCTGAGAAATTATTTAAAACTGTATGCCAGCGCCTAGTTTATCATCAAGAAGTATCTGTAAAAGATAATGCAGTGGTGGAGATTAGTATTAAACTGTCTCAGATTATGGCTCTGAAAGGGAGACATGAAGAGAGTATGACGGGTTTTCAATTTTGCGCAGATACTCAAAAGGAAAAGGTAAGTGTGTGCAATATTTTCAAGCTTCTCTCATATACGTGATGATTCTGATGACAATCAATTCAATTTTCATCAATACTTAAATTTTTATTTCTAGATTGAAAAGGAAGGTATTCAAGATGAAGATACTTTGCTTCTAGCAGCATGGTCGTTACATAGTTTAGCTCAAGCATATTTAGGTCAAGGAACCCAGAATCAACTAGATTTAGACCTAGTCTAAAAAGGCTGCGGATCTTGCGAGTGAGGCTTATTCATATGCAGCGAAAGCTATTGGACCCGATTCTCAACAGGTAAATGATAAGAGCTAACCCAACAATCCTTCGATTGGAAAATAGCTTCCCAAAAAAAAAAGATTATATTTTTTTAAACTATGAACCAATTGGTGTGTGTTTAATTTCAGGCATTGGCTATTAGCGCTGATTTAGCGTCAATCTTAGCGTTACAAGGCAATATCGACGCTGCATTGGAACGGTACAAGGAATGCGAGAGCATAGCTGCTGAAAAACACACGTATTTGCAGGCTGCAATACATGTAAATACGGGGAGCTTGTACTTGCAGGTAACTTTTTTAAAAAGCAGTTTCAATGAATCATCAATTGTTGGTGATGTGCTGAAAATGATCATTTCTATTTTTTATTGTTGAAACAGAAGGGCAATTACGAAGAAGCAGAACGATTGTGTAGAGAAGCAAAAAAGCTCGCAAGTAAATTTAAGGATAAAGAATCAGGAATGCGAGCTGAAGAGTGTATTATCAAAAGCACTGCTCTAAAAGCAGCCAATTCAAATGTTCCCAATCAGAAGGAATCCAATAAGCAAGCGTCGTCGTCTGGAGGTGTTAACTAAGAGCGGATATCCTACGTAGTCATTGTCATCAGTTAACACAGCAGCAATAATGCTTAATGTTTTGTATCACTTTTATTAAATTTTCACTTGAGTATGAATGGTACTTACTCTGCTGATTCAGCAAAATAACCCTGCTTGGGAACCTTTTGGCTTTTGCATTGATTCGCTACAACAAGAGTAAAGATTATAATTGCAAAATTGTGTACACTCACAACAAGTACACTTCTCACACCTCATATGAGCTCATACTGATGTTGCACTGTGTGAGATTCGAGTGCGATGATGACTTGCGTTGTTGACAACTGAAACTGAACTGCAAACCTTGTAAAATGAAGTACCAACTCACAATTATTCTTCTAACTACAATTGTATAAATGCAAGACGCGACACGGCGTAATTACCTACGTTCATTCACAAAATGTTCATTTTTCTTGGCGTTTTTATACCAGAGTGGGAAAATATTCGTCGATGACATACCTACAGTTGCTCAGTACCAAGAGCAGGACTCCGTACATTCAATATAGCACCCCTGCCATTTGTGAACAAGATCGATTCATTTTAAGCCTTTGATTCACTGATTTTGTTCATTTTGTCATTACATAACATTCATGCAAACATGTTTCGAACCTACAGTCGATGTGTCAGCGCTAATTGATGTTTTCACTTTGAGACACAACTCATGATTTTCGATTATTATACTTGTGTTCAGTGAGAGAAAGAATTCAATCTTCGTGCATAGTCCATTGTCTTCGAAATCATCGTCATAAGTAAATAAAACGGATGCGTGTTTTAATCTTTCAAACAACGCCCAGTTTTGGTGCAATACATGAATTTGAATTTTACATAATATAATTTTTAAAATAGCTCATCACTCATAGGAGTATGATTTTGTTGTATGCACTAAATTGCGTGCAACTATATACGGGTGTATTGTATGTGCCATATTCGACAGTGAATGGCTTCCAGTATATTGCAAACTGTTATGTGTTTTTAGCAAACTATATGATTACACGGGAACAGAAGATGAATGAATCCACACCCCCTCCTGTAAAGCTGGAAGGTTGTAAAAGTAAAATCCGATGTATACAATTATGGTACGTACGTGCATATTAGGTGCAGCAGGAGCTTGGTTCGCTATATAGCTAATCATTTCCCATAAGTAATTAAAGACGGTAATTGCTGATTCTGCCTGTTGTTTATTTGCGCTCATCATTTTAAACGAAGCACCGAAAGGTACACGTTACTTTCGTTTTAATATGAGCTTGATAATGGTCAATTTCAGTTTATCGCTAAAAAGCATAACCGAACAACTGAAAAAAATCAGATTTGAGAGAAAAAATTGTAAGATTGCTTGCTAGTGGTCACGAATCTCAGTTCACCCCAGAATTCTGGTCACTTTACTAATCGAGTAATTCAAGGATGTTTTTAATATCAATGGATGAATATGTGTACCTGTTTTAAATACACAATGTAATCATCTCTAGTCACCAATGATCACGTTTAAATATGATTTCTAAACTCATGTAACTCAAGTTTTCAATGTCAAAGACAATAATGCGCAATCTAGCTACCAACAATGTTATCACTGGACAAGAATGGTTTACAAGTAATATTTCAACTATATTTTATAAGCAAACGTGGCATTTTATTGGGACTACTGCTTCGGCACTTGTTACATTTCCTGTTGCCAGTCAGATTCTATGTACAGATACCACCGCCATCAGGATTGCTGGCCCATGGCCATGTAGTCGTGTATGAAAGCATAATAGTGTTTTAAAACTTTCCGTTCCTTGTGCCAACAGCGTTAAATAATTATTAGGGCTATGCTACGTACTTACATAGCACACAAACTGCATAATCTTTTACGAATTTCTCAAATAGTGCGAGTTCCAACTTCTCAAATAGAGTAGAATAACACCTCAAGCACAAGATGAAATTTCATAAAAATGGCATATATCTGACCGAAATTTTTATACCAAATTTTCCTGGTTTCAAGACCTACAACACGATTTGCATGCGTGTTTTAGTTTTAATTCGTTCGTAAGCAAAAAATGAACTTTCACATGATGTACTTTATTAAAAGAGATTACTAAATTATTAAACACATTCGTGAGAGAGTTAATGAATGCAAGCTTCTCAACAGTGTGTTCGCACGAAAGATAAAAAGTCATCCAGCTTTCCTGGTTGACATGAATATAATATACCATTTAAGTAAATGAGGGGTAAAACACAAGGGGTGCATGATTGTCTCCAACATATTTATTATTTATTAATGTATAAAGACAAGATTAATACTGCCTATTGTTACCCATATTTGCGTGCTGCTAATACAACATAAGACAAGCACGTCCCACGTTTAGTTCGGAAGATGATTCGGTTTTTTATTCCTATTCGACACGACCAACTAATCAGCAATGATGTTACTTTCTTGCTTCCACGATGTGTTCAGTACAGCAACTATAATACTATTGTGTTGACGTGAGAAAAAGAGGAAGTGAAGTAAGTCTCCGATTATAAAACCTAGTTGCACATCATGTTCAAAACTCAAATTCATTTTTACAAACAATATCTTACATATTTTATTACATGCCTCATGCGAGTAGCACTAACACCCCAAATTAAGCTTCACACTTGGATTTGGAGTTAATTCTCAACATTCAACATACAATGAAACGAAAAAAACCCTAGTGCTTCTGGAGACGAAACAAGCTTGCAATACCTATGATAATATAGTATAACGAGTAATAAGTACTGGTATTATTTGAAAAAAATGCAAAAAAAAAGGTTTTATTCTTTTGAGAATATACAATTTGCATGTCTTTAGTAAAGCATACAAGCATTTATCCTCGTCATCCCCTCTAGACCACGTAAACGTTTAGTTCGCTTACACAATGCCTTCAGTGTGGAAGCTTTTCAGACACCTTTTCTTCCCTCTTTGATCACTTACCTATATCACTGTTAGCGAAGTACGCGTTTTTGTGCAAGTATGACCTTCTTAGTTTCAAAGGAAACTTTTGGTGATCATACTGATCACCATGAATGTCTGCAGTAAACCTTCTGATTACCTATATAGACTCAAATCTATTTCGGTATTTTACCTATTAGGCTTGCACCTATTAGGCTTATTGAATGTATTATTAATTTACATCTCGTCGAATAAACCCCTGAGATAATATGAGAGTGCAAAAAGTTTGTGAAGAGAGTAAAAAAATGTGAAATGTGTGCATGAGTGTGCAGTGCGTATTGTTATGGGTAGGAGGAATTCGTAAAAAAAACGTGCATAGAACGCGAAATAAAATAGTGTCTATAAATATGAAATTAATTTGTCTGCAGTGTCTGTGAATGGCATCTTTAAATGTGTCCCTTCAAGTTGAAAACGACGACGACGTTGACATGTGCGGTGTCACTTATGGTAAAACCCTTAACTCGTATGAACAATATATCGTTTAATGACACAGTCATTATCGAATGAATAGACAATTTTTTATTGATGCCAAAGCAGATGAGTTGGAGGGATCAGCAGAATGTGTGACAGAGTGGAGTGCATGATCAAAACTCGCAGTGAACGAAAATGGGAAGACAAAGATTGCTAGCAAAGATGTTTCTGTCGGCTTGAGGCGAAATTAAAATTGGACTCACCATGAAATTCACAAAAGTGCTGGGTTATTTTGGGAATCATTTTTTCTGTCTTCATTTGAGCTTCATTGAGCAAAACTCCGAAACAAATCATGACTGTTAAAACATAATCGAATGGAGGAAGAAGACGATTCACTAGAGTCGCATTTATAAAGTATAATAATATTATTATAAAGTGTTTTAAGTTATTTGTCATCTCAAGTGCTTAAAACGACACAACTGGAGACGCACGACTCAGGGTTTGTCACATTCACATTAATATTGTACTTCGTACAAAAAAGCAAAGGTTAACTCATGAAGATCAGAGAACAGCTCAAAAAATGGAAATTCTTCGCTTCAATTTTTGAACTATTTCAACTTCTCTATGTCAGGATGATGCATCTAGACCTGAGCATTTTTCGCCATTGACATAGTTTCTCAAGAGGCTTTTTATATGCCTACATGATAGAAGACACATTGATAAGAATCGCGAAGCCTTCCCTATTTCATCTTGACAAAGGAAAATGTCTCACGATTTCACAGACTTTCCTTTATCCTCACACGAATTGGTATTAGTAAGACTTGTTTTTAGATCTTTTGAGCGTAGCCAACAGTGAAACTCATAATTCAAGACATCACACAAAGAGGTTTACAAGTTCACATATATTAATGTAGGTAAGGGACCGCATTAGAATAGTTAACCTTCCAATTACAGAACCAAAACTGTACAAAAAATAAGGAGGCCTAAAAGCTCATTTTGCATTTTGTCGCTGTCTTGATCTTAAATGGACTACAATATAGGTACAAGATGAGTTTAAACTTCTAGTAGTGGCATAGGCATTCCTGACTATCATTACCCAAAATAGAACTTTATTTCCGTCCAACCTCTGGATTGGCAAGTAAGAAATAAATGTTCGGAAAATGAGAAATGGGAGGCACACAAACGTTATCCTAGTGAAAGAGACAATGATCATTTATGTGCTCAACAGATGCGTTTTTTTACCTGAGTGCGCATAGTTATTCATTTGGGGAATTTGCATGAAAAGCATTATGCATATTGATGTTGACAAAGGATGTTCACAATATTGTGATAGGCTCAGTGCATTATTGTTTGCCAAGTGAGACTTGTTGGTGAATAGTGTAAAAAGTGAGATGTAGTTGGCGATATATGAATGAGGGGCACACGATGCAAACCCAAGTTCCGTTGCATTAGTGCAGAGAACTCTCAAGTGAGGAGGTATCAGAAAGAACGTCAATGGTACGGCTACACTTCCAATTGTGACAATCAAAACATTTACATTTTCATCACAAAAGGGAAACTGCCGACATTGGCTCGAAATAAAACAGATTAGCCAGTAATTGCATTGTGTATTGGAATTAAGTAGTGAGACAAGAGTTTTCAGTCAACATGATCACATCCATTCATCTCCCTCTGCTCTGCTGACGGTTTTCCATTTTTATCTCTGTCAACATTAATGCAGATACAGTGTCGACTTCATTCGTCTGCGCACCGAGTCAGTCGAGTACCACACTCAAGGCTTTATTTGGTTAGGCAATGCACTTCTCAAGTGTCAATGTCAAGGCTGGCAAACTTGTTTGAGTACATATTTCATCGCCCTGTAAAAATGACACATTTGCCTGTGTGGGAAAAAAATCAACTTAATACTACGGCGCGTGTGTGCTCTTGTGATGTGAGAACATTTTAGAGAGAAAAGAGCAGAACAAAAGGATTCGAATCAGTTTTTATGTCTTTCATCCGTTTTCCGTAATTCAGCCTTTACGGTGATGACGGCTTGAATTTGGGAGGAAATCAGAGCAGTAGTGTGAAGCAATGCGAATGCTATTGAATTTACACTTACTGCAGACATGACCACCACTGGTCACCACCTGGATTACTACAGCAGCACATGATCTCAATTAAACTGCTTTGTTTACCGTTGTTACCAACTTGAAGTCGTTCGAAGCAGTTTCAAGATGCACAACTGGAAGTGGACTGCTGCTGTCCTCTGTATTGTAGGACTGTTTAAGGAGTTCATTCCTTCGGCCCCGTTCCTTCTGGAATACGCAGTGGAGTTTAGAAACTTTACCCCGGACGTGGTATGGATGATTAAAACAGTTATTTTAGGGTGTTAAAATAATTTTATGATTATTATTTTGGACCGTGGTTTGTATACAGCACATAATGCTCAAATACTAATCAAGGTGTTCCAAAATGTTTAACCTTACAGGTGACACACGAGATCTTACCTGTGACAACCTATGGATACTTAGGAAGTTTGTTAATACTATTGTTCATCACCGACTTTTTGAGGTACAAGCCAGTTATCCTGCTCGGGGGAGTAGCTTCGATAGCCACTTGGGGCATCACGATATGGCTGTATGACAGCAGGGTGAACGCCTATGTGAGTACTTTGTTACACTCATGTTTTTAAACGCATTTTTCTAGGGGTGGGTGGATGGTGAATATTGAGTCGACCGTTAACTGTTTAGCATTACCCATTCATATGCTTAACCCAATATTAATATATCTAAAGATTGTATTCTTAATTTTTTATCTGATCGACTAAAAGAGCATTGAATATCGGTTCTTATTAGCAGATGCGATAAAAATCTTCTAAAGCTAGCCATGACCTTTCACAAATTGAGCGCCAGCACACCCTCTGTCCCTCGTTAACAAATTAAATTGTGCCTAATGATACCCACCAAAGTGGTCATTATAGTACCTTTATCGATCATAGTTTAATATCAAATGATCAGTTATGCGTTATATCCGCAGGGTATGAAAGTGAAATTTAGCACACATGCTGCCATCCCTCCATCTAATTTAGCGTATTGTCAGTGCTCAAGTGCTTCGGCATTTTCAAATTACAAAGTGAAGCCTTACAAACGCATCACTAGCTTCCACAATTTTTTTAAAAACAATTTTTGATTGTTACCGACGTGTGACACGCTGATACAGATAATCATTGTGCTTCATCACAGTATTTTCATTGGAATGTGTCAGTCGCATAATAACCTGTAATTTACGACGAAAACCTTGTTTCTCACAGTTGCGGCAAATCGTTGACTCCGTGTCAAGCGCATCAGACATTGCGTACCTCACCTACATGTACGCAAACGTTGACCGTAAGCACTACAAGCAAGTGACATCCTACACGCACAGTGCAATGCACACTGGGAAATTCTTAGCAGGCCTCACCGGGCAGCTCCTTCTGTCCTATAAGGTCCTCGAACTGGAGAATCTCAACTACTTATCCCTCGCAGGAGTTATGATGTTTTTCTTGGCAGCTACATTCTTGCCAAAGGTAAAGCGGTCCATTTACTTTCACCCCCGACAGTCCACCGTGTCCACAGTGAGTGGGGTGCTTGATGCAGCACAGCGGAAGAGACGCTCCAACTCCATTCACCAACGTGTGGCCAACTTCCCTTTCCGAAAACGGCTGAAAAGGGCACTCAGAGCATTCTGGAGAGACTTTAAAATTGCCTACCTCAATCGGCACGTACTCAGATGGTCATTATGGTGGAGCATTGCGTTTGCTGTGTATCTTCAAATAGGGATGTATGTCGAGAGCCTGTGGAAGGTGATCGAGGACGAGACTCATGAGCATAATCTCAACGGAGCAATCGATGCATCTCATGCACTGCTGAGTAAGAAAAACTGCTCAAAATAAATACTAGTACTAAATCAAAAATAATTGCGCTTCTTCCCCCTTTTTGATGCTAGTTGAGCATGTCACCTGTCTGGTTAACTTTATTACATTTCTACAGCCTGAATTTACGACTTTTAAATATACAGTCACTTCAGCAGTTTTTGACGCGCGCTATAAAAGTTTAAGTAGCTATTATAGAATTTTCATGTGATTTTCGTTACACAACGGATAACGAGACACTTTTGACTAAATCGAAAGGATTACATGCACAGTTGGCATTGTAGACATATTAATGCAATTAATATTTTTCTCCTAAACAGGTGCCATCTTTGCGATTTTACTCCCGTACATAAAACTGCCTTGGGAGAGATGGGGAGAGATCTACCTCAGTTTTATATCCATTTTGCAGGGAGCAATTATTCTCTGGATGTCACAAACTCATCATCTTTATGTGGCATATCTGTGCTACATCATCTTCCAAACCATGTTCCAAGTCGTTATCATAATTGCATCGTAAGCAAAGATTTTTGCTATTTTAAAATTTTTGTTAATGCCGATAAAATGCTATGCTTTCACTTTTTGCTTGCACGATGGTCAGTGATTAAATATCACGATGCTATTGTTGACTTGTTGTGTGCTTATCGATATTTTGAGTATTGACGCAAGTTGATCCAAAATTTTCAAGTATGTTTGTTATTGGGTTGGTTTTCATGATTGCCAATTTTGTTTCAGAGCTGAAGTAGCCGAAAGCGTGAAGGAGGACAGTGAAGCGTTTATTTTTGGAATCAACACGCTGTTCGCCCTCGTCATTCAGGCGATACTCACATTGACAATCACTGGAGAGCAAGGGTTCGAGCTTGACATTCGAGACGAATTCGTCGTCTACGGCATCTACTCCGCCCTTCTTGGCGTTGTCTTTCTCATGATTGCCATCCAAAACCGGAACAAGCATTGGGAACTTCATGCCCCTTCTTCACATCATGGCAATGGTCACATTGCAAACGCGGAGCACGAGTTCTCTGAAAATGCCTGCAGGGGAGGCATCGTCGCTGTCTCAAGTCAAGCGAAAAACTCTATCGTCACTCTGAACGGCAACTTGAACAACATCCCTCCTCAAGCTAAGGCTAAAACGACAACGTATGAAGTAGATGGGTACAACTTGCCGAGAGCAAGTCAATGAAATGCCACAGGGGATTTCTGAGACATTCTCAAGTGCAATTTCTTCAGGTTGTAAAACAGTGTAATTAATAATAGGCATTGAATAGCAATGCAGAGTCACACAACTTGGACCTCAAGTCAAGTCAAACACAAGATATATATATTCGCGAAGACAGATTGCACATAAAAGTAGTCGAAAATGCACATTTTTTACTCCACTTCATCTGCACACACATACTTATTTTTCTGATAATAGAGAACACGTTTCAAGGTTTGACCATTGTGTTTTTAGCGATTTAATTGATGGTCGACTAATTTTGTTGAGATGAGGAACAAAACCAGCGGTGGTTATACTTTGTTAGAAAATGAGACACGCTTGTCGTTTTCGAACTTTTAATGCAACGCATAATATGCTGACATATCATATTTTTCACGATGTACATTCATAAATCGAGCCGCACACAGTTTATATGTATACGCGTATCTTGTTTGTAAGCAACCTTCCCGTCAACGCGTGAGTAAACCTTCAGAGCATTTTTGCTCAAGAGCAGGACAAATTAAGCGAAATGAACTGATTGACAAAAAAGAATCACAACAGCTCGCTTTTGCGTTATTTTTTACACAAAACATAATATCATTGAATCCTTTATTTTTTAAATGCATCATAGACCACGACGCGCACTCTAGTGTAGTACCTTGCCTGTGAATGTGATATGGACTTTTAATCTACAACGTAAGTACTAAATGCAGAGTTCCCTTTTAGAAATATGTACGAACGTTTACCAGTATTGTATACGCGTATTTAATTTATACAAGACTTCCACTACAAACCTCTGTATTGTGATAAATAATTTTCGTGCTAGTTGCAAATAATAAAGGTATATTGTAAACCTTTATGAACGAAGAAACCTTTACTCATTCTTATATAACCACAATAGGAAAGCGGACGACGACGTAGGGAATGTCATGAATTTTTTCCGTCGAAAAGTCGTCATCTTTTTATAGTGCAGTTTGACACGTTGTGCAAGCCCCTCTCTCGTAATAATCATTTAAAGGATGTGTATGTAATTACGAGGTTTGCCAAAGAATAAAACAAGTCCGCCACTTCGTACGTTGGTTAGGAAAGAGAAAATTTGTAGCTGAGAGATTTGTGCCAACAATCGAGATAATACTGTGTGGGATTTTCCTCAGATGAGACCATGTTCTTCGTTGATGTTTCTGTGAGATATGCTCCTTTGAGAGGATCGTGTTCATTTTGCAGAGGCAATGGACAGGTTGAATAGGTAAGTTCGCACTCTGACAGAAACGGGTGCGTGAGGGGCTTGCTTATTATTATGGCTGTCATCTCTCCTTTGTAGCATTTACAATGCGAATGAGCTTGTTGCGTGTGTATATTTATTGAAGTCTTTTGTGAATCATCAAAAAACGGGAACAATTCTCGTCGACCAGGTTGATGATGACGCGCCGAGAGCCACGTCCAACGGAGTTTCGTTATTGAAAAGTCGTGTGTGAGCTTATTGTAGATGACAATTGGAAGGGCTCATGAATATCTTCATCTTTCGTCTCAAGTCTTAAAAAGACGGTCTACATCGAAAACGGCAACTGACCATCGTAAGAATACCAAATAAGTTTTTGCATGTAGATAACTTTTTGCCGGATTTGCAAAGCCGGTTTCGGGACGCATATACACCATAGTACACGGTTCGCACTACCACGAAATCACTGGTAATATGAGAACTCGCTTTTGCACACACAAAAAGTGAGTGCATTTTTGCAATTTGTAATCATGGATCGTCACGCAAAGTTCCGTACTGTTCACTTCCTTTTGCTTCAAGCAATTCTAATTTTGTTGCACCATCAATGTTTGGTTCAAAGTGCATCATTATCCCCTCATCAGTTAAAAGGTACAAGGTTGCTAATCTGCTGGACCGATTAAGCTTACTACATACTTAATATACAATATCAATTCAAAATTTTCGGATTCTTTGGTGCTATATTAGAGCAGAAAAGAGCAGGAAAGCAGCTATTTCATCCTGTGACCCTGTGGCAATTTCCAGTTTTGCTTCATCCGAACCCATCGTTTGCCCTTTCACACGATAGTAGCATCGCACCCCGGTGGCATTACTACTCGCCAAATGCAATTTCACAAATTGGGTATCGTGTTGGTGGTATACATCAACCCTGGGAAATTGCTGAGGTGGTTCCTGCAAGTGGTGCGTCAACAAGTGTGGCATGCAAAACTGAGGGTGAGGAGGTGGGAAAATGCATGCCATTTTCAGAGTGTTTCCCCATGCTGGAAATTGCGTACGGAAGTGAAAACGGGACGGAAGAGTTTGTAAATTCGCCCTTCGTCGAAAAATTGTTTTTCACTACATACTCCAGCACTTGCTCACATTCACACGGTACATTATTATCATGTATTAGAGTAAACTTTGAGAATTTTGATTTACTCTAATTTGATAGGTTTCACACGGTATTTTAGATGAAATTGTAAAGAGGCACACGTCAGTGTGTTGCCCTTTGAAGACTCCATTTCGTAGTCCAGCAGCTCTTGGCGCAAGACTTGACGTGGAGGTGAGTATGCC
>JAHZMW010001054.1:0-12606 GCA_027743745.1 Alloscopus bannaensis | reverse complement strand
CTTGACACGAAATAACCGGGTTTACTACCATTCAAACGGAGTGAACCGGAGAAAATGGGGCGAAAGTGAGGTGGTGCGGAAATATGACCACTTTCCACTCGACACAGCTTATTATATTCTGGATCAACTGAGAATTTGCGGAATGTTAGTGTGGAAGTTGAGTTATCCAGCGATCACCAGTTTGGCAAAGTAAATGTATATAACGCGTTACCTGAATATTTGTTTATCACGAAAAGTTTCTAGCTCATTTCTAGAGGTGCGTCTTCTAAACCGCAAACATTTCTCGGTCCAGATACACACGCGAGTTTATAGTTGATTATGTGATGTAACCCTGACTTTGGACCTGCACTTGAGTTATGAATGACACCAACTATATTTACGACATGTCTCTGGTTTTGTGGTTCCACACTTGTAAATCGTTGACGTGTTGTGTGCCACTTGCCAAAGGAGTCGTGATATATTATTATTTGACTCTTTTCTTACTCTATATATACACATACCTAAGCTGCCCTAGACACACTTTTAATTTACACACACACAGATTTAATTGTGTAACTGTTTAGCATACTCGTCGGTTATAGCTTAAAATAGAAACAAACTTCGATTCTTGTCTGTCCTCATTCAGAATCCAGTCTGACAATAACCTCGACAAGATGCAGTAATTTACGTTAATGAAGAGTACTTCAATGCCCGGAATTGTTTTCCGTGCTTGGCAGTTACATATTTCGAAAATTAGGTCGGTAATGATGATTTAGTTTTGAGTGTGTAGTAAATCAGTTATTGTCTTTGTGATGAATGTAGGTACTGATATGTACAATTTGTCATACATTTTCAAAGAACCTATATTTTCATAATTTTAGGTAGCTTTACTCCATTGCTTCAACATTGAAATGACTTTTGAACGACAGTAGAGTCACAAGGCAGAGAACGTGCGAGTATTTCCCGAATTTCTACAGAGCTATCGCTTTTCATCGCAACAGATGCGTCTAAACTTTCAATTTATTATTATATGAATGCATGTATTATAGGAACAGACTCGGTGAAAGCAGTTTTCACAAAAGAGTTACACTCCAATACTGTATGTTAGTACACCGCACTGTGTTCCACTTTCCTAGGATTATAGTAATATGAATATAAAGCCCTGAATGAGAGCCTCGGGAGCTGTTGTTTTAAATAGAAGGGAGGCAATCCGACTTTTTTCAGAGAGCATTAATAGCTATACGTCGTCACTAACAAATTGCTTAAAGCTAGATTCATGGTCAGAGAAATGTAGGCTACAAGAGCTGCTATAGTATAGTTTCGGATTTAAAAGCAGAAGAGAATACAATAGTAGTAAATTTTCATCAGGGAGCTTCAAGAGGATAAACTTGTAAAGCTTGACTGTGTGGAAGAACTGTTTTTTAATAAAAACGTTAAATATATGGAGAATACAAAATGCCAAAGTGTAATTCTCTGTAAATGGGATTTATACTTTATAAATTTTTGCACACTGTAAACAGAACAGCACATCTATTTTTTCCAATAAGAGTCTATTTTGTAAGTCTTTGAAAGCATCTGAAGTGAATTGGAATCTCGTAAAAAAAAAGCACACGTCGTAAATAAAATTGATAGAAAATCCGCTTGGTTGATCATCCGACAGGAATTCGCATTCAAAGAAGCATTGAATTTCCGAAGAAACGGAAGTAGCTTTGTGCTGCCGAGACGTAAATACAGAATGTGCTGAACCAGTAAAAATATAATGATTATTCCAAAGAATGGTATGAATATTGCAACATATTTTTTAGTAGAACGCTATGCAAGCATAAAATCAATTACATTTGTACAATGTGATCACAGAAAAGTCAGACGCTTTAAATATCACGCCTTAGGATGAAAATTGTATTTTTAACTGTGATAATTTTAATTCGCTGGTTAACTACGGTGAAAGCCTACGAGTTGAACTCTGGTAGCCTTTGGAAAGATTTAAAATTGCTTCGACATGTCAGCAGCTTACTGGCGCGACTTTGATGATGTTTTTTGTGATTAACAAAAGTGGCATAGGTGAATAGTATGTTTAATTCACTACAACCGGTATGATGTGCCTATTTATACGCAAGCATTAAACTGACGACGTCACTGGTCTAGATGTCTTTTCCCTGAACAAGATGGCAATAACCGTACAAACGGTGATAGCTTATAATCACGTTGATGTCACTTGCAGCGTGGTTTAAGCCTTTTTTGCCATTTTTTATACTCTGTAATTTTAGCACAACTCCGGCCTCTATTATTAGTCTGCTATGCAAGACTACAGAAGCTTTACGTATACATATTACTTCCTATTCCAGCATTTTTTTTCCAGAAAACTTTTTAACTCGAGTTCCAAAATAGTAATCATAATCAACAAGGATCTTTTCCTATAAAAGGAAAAGTTTGACCAAGTTTCTCATCTCTTGAGACATATGACGAAAAGTCAGAGAAAAAGTGGCGCTTTCAAAAGTTTTCTCCGAAGTGATCTAAAAATTTACGTGGATCTGTTGCGAGTTCGAGCGCCTCTATAATTACAAAACTCGGAAGAGTTTCCAAGATTGCATCAACAATTGAGAGGTATTCTTATCTAAAGTTTGCGAGTGCACCCCACACGCCCAAGAGCCTTTTGTGATGGCATTGTGCTCCCATAAACTAGTGTCACACACTAGAAGGCTAGAGAAAGTTTGAAGTAATCCTTGTCGCATGCAGATTAAGGGTGGGAACACGGTTTCATTAGTTAATTAAGTCAATGGCCGCAACAAAAGGTGGCTCAATTGAATCGTCTGTGTAATAACGCTCTGACTATTTCACATCGAAATAGTATCATGTGTAAAATTAGAAATTAGTGGAAAATACAATGTCTGCCAATTGGAAAGCATACACCTCCAATAAACCGGTAAGCAGACATGGCCACAACGCTTTCATTAGCTGAACTAATAGGCTCAGAAAACCATAAATTGCACGTGTTTCGACTTTCATTGATCCTCAAAACAGATCAACAAGGAGAAAAGGCAGAGGAGGTGAAAGTCGGTGTAGAACCTTCTATAAATAATCACACGGTACACGCGTAAAGACTCATTATTAAAGTCTACCTCGAAAATAATATCAATACACACTACGAAACTACTGAACCTATTTAACAACAAAGTGTGACTCACTCCGAAAAAAAAAAGTTTGATCGCTTCATCGACGCATTTCCTTCAAGTTGTCGTGTTCCTAGAACTTCTCAGGTATTCATGAGTACAAAAAATGGGTGCTCCAGGAAGTGGAGAAACGTGATGAAATAGGTATAATTAACTTTGCTCCTGTAATTGAAACTTGGTCATGAAAAACAACTACGCAGATAACCTGTGACTCCAGTGGGGGCTCTTGACCTCTTTTCCTATGTTACGGTCAATGTTCTCCCACTTTCTCATGTATAGTTGCACTTTCACCGCTTTTCCAGTTATAACTACCATTTCTCCGTTTTGTTTAATCAGTGCCCTGTTTTAATGAGGATACGCTAGAAAAAGTGGAGCAAAAGCTGGAGCTTTCTCCAAAAGCCAATTTTGTTTACTAAAAGCAATAATGCGTAGAAAAAAAGCATTCTGCGAACTAAAACAGCCATGAAATTAATATTTAAGCTCTTTGCTCTATTTTTAAGTAGAAGGTCAGCGCAAAATTGGGAAACTCACCCCAAAGCAAGAAGAGCGTAGTTGACAGTGATGGCAATGAGTTTGGCAACTTGGCTCGCCCCAAATGCTGACAACTGCGCTGCAAATCCAACCGGAACGGAGTGACTGGGCTCCTTTGTATTTTCTTCGGCTGTCGTCACATTATGAGTGAAAATCTCGAAAAGGCGAACGAACCCTGGTTCTCCTCCGGTGGTCTCACTAAATGATTCATGGTGAGCCGGATGACGAGAAAATGACAAATCCGAGTCCGGCAACCAACCCGCTTCCCCACTTTGCTCAGGTTGGAGGTGATGATGAGCGTTGACTTGTTGTTGACTCGCAGAAATCAGGGGCTCCTCCATCCCTCCCATCGGCACTGTTTGGGACTCCTGTGAGCCAGTCAAGGGGGCTGACATCATTTCCATGACTTGAAGGTACAGGTGGGGCGTCACCGTTGTGACGACGAGGATGATTTGAACGCAACTGTGAATCGTTGCTTTCATGTGGACGCTTCGTGACTTTTTCAGTTTCGCTGGATCCATCGTCTTCTCTTGGTTCGCGGTGTTGGCCCACACACGTTGAGAGACTCGGATATAACAAAAGAAGACTGTTGCTACCTATTAAATTCATTTATAAAAATGCAAAATCAGTGAAATGTTGACAGGTGTGACAAGAAAGGAAACATGCCTTCAACATTTTGTCAGTCTTGATTGGATAGACGGGTGCTTTCTTCAAGTTGTCAAAAAGTTGGGGGTATTGTGAAAAGTGAAAGTGTTCTTTAATTACATTCGGAGAAAAAAACGCAGAACTGCTTCAGTCGTTTGCGAGGCTCAAATATAGCAAAACATGTAATACAATGATCTTTTCCCTAAACTTTTTGGCAGGCTGCTTCTATTTCACAAAAAGGGAAATGCCGAGAATTTCTTCCGATTCACAATGAGAACCACATTGTGCGCGTGAGTGACTCTGTTGTATGCGTTTTTAAATATGTATGCTCATTATTATGCAATCAAATGTATCCTCCTGCTATCAATGAGTTTCTCAAGTTTACTCCAAACTTGACATAAGAAGCTCCTTTATCTTGGCAGGATATACGTCCTTATATTCAACAAGAGATTCAGAGAGAAAGTTTTTTTTTAAAAAATTAAGATTAAAAAGAAAGTAGAAAGTTTCCCTTTCCGTTTTTCTCGAATGTGATGCAAAATGAGAGGAAATGGGTCAATAACCTCGCCCATTCCAGTTGTAAACACATTGAGAATCTGAACAAGTACAGGTTTCTTTGTCTCCTCAACTTTTCACGAATCCGCTGTTTCAGCACGAGATCCTGAGTTTAGACAAGGAGACAATATACCACGTGTAACCCGGAGAAAGTCTTTTTCTTTCTATACAATATCATCTCAAAATGCTAATGCTTTCTTTCCCTTTGGATGAAATTCATAAAACGACATCATAAATTTCACCAGACCGCATCCACACGTGATGACAACTGCATTGTGTTTCTGTGAGGGATTGTCAGGTACACAAAGTGAGGTGTGGTGGTGCCATATGGAAGATAATAGTTTTACATATCCAACTGAGTTTGAAGCTGGCATCCTGCACATAATGCAATTCTACTGGGAAAGATAAAGCGGAAAACTGGGTCAGTAAGGAAAAACTCATAAAAGAGAGGAAAACACACGTATTTCCTCACAGAGGATCTCGCAGATGGTTCAGATTTTCAATGCCTTTTTATGAGTTCCTGGTTGTGCGAAATTACAACCACCGGTCCCAGTTCACAGGCATTTAAATGCTGACTAGAATTCTGCTCTGAGAACATCAAAAACATGTTTCACAACCATTGTTATGGACGCTGGAGTGTGATTGTGAAACCGGAACTGGACTGACTACTAATTAGGAGTAAGTTGAGAATTGAAATGTTTGACAAGTCTGTTGTGGAAGTTATGACAGATTGCTAATAAGCCAAAAATCCACAACTCGCATTTCGAATTAATTAACTTGCCGCTAGGGTNAAGCGTGCTCTTTCATCAATTTGAAATGAGACGAAGTGGAAAAACTGCAGCGCTGGAGGCAATCCCATTAAAACAGAGTTTGCAAAAGTTTGTTGTGAGCCACAAAAGCCATGACGGAGCCGTAACAATGTGGTTGTTATTAACAAGAAATCACAACTTGTTTCAGCTTGTTTGATTTGCCCTTTTCAGTGACAGGAGAGAAAGCAAATACGTCAAATTGATTAAGGCACATCTCCGTGGGCATTCTACCAAATTTAGATCAAGGTAATATGCATACATCACGAGGGGTTCTGTTTCGCAAATATTTTGTAACTAAAAAGGTAAAAAAGTTACGTAGGAGTGTACACTTATTAATGTATTGTTACTAGAAGTTTCTTTACACTCGCACGAGACTTCCCTTCACGTGTCAGACCACCAAACTTTCTTTTTAACAAGGCAAATTTTCCGAGGTGAATTGGTAATGAACCTCTGCATAAAATTGACGATTGCTACAACCCTGCATGTCCTTGTGTGTATTAAGTGGGAGTAGTTGACAATGCCGACGTTGCACAATGCGAGTTTTCAGTAATTGGCAAACTTTCCCCACTTACCGCTAACAATATGAGGGAGATTTTGACGAGATAGATGATATCCACGGCTTTCTCCCCTTCGGGAAGCATGAGGGCGTAAAACTGCGCGAAGATGACGGAAACAGCAATAATCCCGCTGCATACTGACCATTTCAATGCATTGACGGTTGAAAACTTGTCCTTTTTCTTCCAGCAGAGGCGTCTATAGAATAAAAAGTTGGACACGTGTTATATGCACACATTGTCAAACAAGCACTCCACATTGTCCCAAGTTCCGGAGTGTGACCTCCAGAAGGCTTCTGTGAGTCAACAAAGAATAATTGCAGGCCTGTGTCCGCAAACAAGGCCTAAAAATAGGAGAAAAGCTATAAAAAATAGTGATGTTGACCAACCTGTATCTCAAAATGGCGATGGACACAGTGAGGAAAGTGCTATACAAGTTGACAAAGTTGCCAATCAGTTGTTGTGCACTAACCATTCCGAAGGAATTTCCGGTTGATAAATCCGCCAGTGATGAGCCGCTCCAAACTAAAAAAATTTTTTTTTTGCTTATTATTTTGTCTAGACGTCTCTTTCCTAAGCTGACTTTTTTTAAAGACAACTTTCTCTCTTGTGTGACTATACTTGTCTTTTTAAGCTCTTTCTTTGAATTTCTTTAAGCGTTTTTTGTTGAAGACGCGACAGATCAATTACGAACTTCTTCGTATTTTTTGAGTTCGCCAGAAGCAATTATTTATTCCCACGAAAGAATTGAATGTAAACGATATCCTACGCATTTTTAACCCACAGATTTCCAAAAATAACCGGGAAAAACGCTTAAAGCTGTATTTTATGAGGAAATTGCAATTTTGCAAAAAAAAATCTACAAGATCTTACAATACGTCTTATGTAGGAATCTTGCATCATATTTGACACAAAATTAATTTACTGGAAAATGGATGAAAGGAAGAAGAACCCAAGAATAGCGCTATGCCTTCAGGGCTACATATTGCAAAATATATTGCATGCCCTCACGCAAAATTTTTACCTTCCAACTATTTTTTAAAAGATTTTTTGACATTGAATAAGATCTCAAGGCTGCTTCTGAATGAAGGTTTTCATGGTCTGGGCTTGGCACTCTTTACTCAAAACGTCTTAAGCAATATGCAAAAGGCAAAATTTGTCAAATATTAGTTACTTTTTAAGATTTTACACTCAAAGAAGCAGCTTTTCAGGTGGAGAAAAACATTAGAACAAATTTTAACGCATTCGTCAACCATCTTGAGTTTGTAGTTGTATTATTAAGAAAGCTTGACTGATTAGTCTATTTTGAAATTACAATTACCATAACCTAACCAACCTAACCATAGAGAGGAATAAGGGACAAGGAAACCTGCATTTAAGTTAGTCACAGTGCGTCCGCGACTTGACCTGAGCTAAATCTAGACTACGTAGCATAAAATGTGATCATTAGTGATCATATTAAATACCCGTTCCAGACGTACTTACCACTGACGAGGTGAATGGGAATACAAAAGAGGCAAAGAACAATGTGTGAAAGACAGTCAAGGAGAAGCACGAAATTCACGAGGTGGCGTAGTTTTTTCCTCCGACAAAATATCAGCACGGTTGCCCCATTCACTGGAAACCACAAAAAAGGAAAACACATTAGTATATTATCCTTCGGTGAATCACAAAGTGAAAACCCTGAGAAAGTTGATCTAACAAAAAACAACGAGTTCTCAGTGTTATTTTTGCTGAACAAACTACCACACACTCTCCTAATTAATTCCACGAAAATTCCCACAGTCACTTGGCATGAAACCAGGTGTAGTTCCCTCGTTTTTGTGAGAACCTTCCTAACGACACCTGACTCCTATACATTTCTTCCGTGTTTATATGAGGTATAAAAGCCTTTAGTCTTTGGAGAAAATCTTGTCGCAAGTGAAAATTAACTTATCGAATAAATTTATCATGGTACTCCTCTTGGGTGGCTTGGATTAACTTTCCGCTAGTTGAGCAGAACAAGATTCCAGGAAACGAGTACCGCCCCAAATGACTCGCAGAGCTTGTTTTTTTTTTGCACAAATGAACATATCGTGTGCTGGAAAGTGGGGCGTGTGTACCACTTTCCTCCAGGTTTGGAGGTTAATGGAAAAGAAAGCTTTGAACTGTTCTTGTATTACGGAGTAAAATCAAATTTTCAAGAGCTTTGATTCTCCTTCGCAAAAGGTGGTCTGAATTTGTAATTACTGCTGAGAAAATGACTTCCCGGAAGCAAGTTTGTAAATCGGAAAAATCTCGTAGTATTACTTATAATTGTGTAAAAAGTGTCGCTTTGAAGAACACTTGTTTCCTTAATTTTAATAGTTTTTCGCGGAAGTGGAGAGCAGAGAAATAGCAAAAAAAAATGGAAAGCGGGCAGACTTCAGAAGAAATATGCAAATGCTCCAAAACTGGAAATAGGAAACCTCTTTTCCTCCCTCCTTTCTCTTTGATCTCTTCTGATAAGTGCTTCAAGTGAAAATTACCAAAAAAAATGGCAGTTTTTATACCAAGAAAGGTTATGGTTTCCAGAAGACACTGAACTTTACGCTGACTCGAGCTCGTCGAAGTCGATGAGGAAACAATGCGATAAAAGGGAAATTTTCCCATCTAATTCCTCTAATTTCACTGACAGTCAACGTCATTCTCGTCTGTGAACTGGATAGCTGTCAATTTGACTCCCTCCTAATTAGATCGAGTTTGACTAGTATTCCCAGAGGATGATACAAAGCTAACAAGGTAAACGGTGGAGATTCACCCATTGACTTTCTCCGTCAGGGTTGCCCCGTGTTCAACCGCAAACTTGCTATCAGGCCTTGTTTTATTTGATGTAGCACCTCGAAATTTGAACCGTGTATTGTCCGTGTTATATAGATAACTTTCTCCGGAAGGAGAAGTAATTCGAGTGGATATGAGATTTCCAAAAATCCTATAGAGTAAAAGTCATCCTTGGTTCCGGCTTGATTGTGGATTTATTTATGCACGTTTTTCGTCAGTATGAACAAATCCAATTATGTCGCGGTTGTGAGAGCGAAGGCAAGGTCATTGATTGAAGGTGAAATTTTTACCATCAATGAATAACGTCGGCTTTAGGTGCTTTCGCCCATTCAAAAGGAAGGTTTATTGTACCTAATTCCCGTTTGCAAGTTAACTGTTCCCCGCCCACCGTATTCCAATGCCGGATTAAGTTTCCAATGCGTTTCTTTGAAGTGTGGCAAAATTCCAAACTTTTTCTTCAGCTTTTATTGGCATTCGTCCATTCACGTGTCTCACGTGACACCCGACGAAATTACTTCTTTTAAAATTCAAGAAACTTCTAAGCGACCAGGGACGGCGGACGTGTGGATTGCAAATTAGACGCTTCAACTCTCCTCCCCAATTTCAATCAAAAAGATCGACTCAACAAAATCCGAGAAAGTTCCCGATATTTCGAGAATTCTCAAGGGAGTGCACACGCATTCTATTTCCAGCTTATAATCCTGATTACTGCACCAAGAAGAATGAAGAAAGTTGGCGTGTGTGTATTCTCTGGTGCTTTCACTTCTGCAAATGGCACTCATTCCCCCGTTAGCCGCTAATTGTCTTGTTTGCTCTTACAGAATATGAGCCACGTCAAGTTAGACGCAATAAATTGCTCGAGATTTCTCGAATAATGGGCTAATATGCTCCATAGAAAGAGAGACCTGTTTCCTGTTCTCAAGCCACTGTCCTCTCAAACACGTCCTTCCATCTCCCATTTCTCGCAACGTAATACACACCGAATTGATCTCGTATTTCGGAGCAATCATAAAAAACTAGTTACAACCCGAATTTCTCCTTGATATAAGAACGCTCACTGTATACTACGACACAGTGTGATGATGATGGTGGGACCTCGGATTAGATGACAAAGGAATAAATCTCTCCTCAAACTTGCACTTGAGAGTACCACAAACGAGCAACAAATCCTTGTGGTGGTGTCCGATAACCTTGGATTAAAGATTCCCTACATCCATATTCATAGGCATGCATTGAAATCATAAAAATCTGATCGTTATCCTCTCGGTAGATGTATGTATGTATATATACTGATATTTATTCCAATATCCGCAAAAAAAGCACAAGTATGTGACCATATGGTGTGGTGTGTCATTTCATCCCGCTTTCTCCCAAAGGTTCGGAGTTACTTCGCATAATAAATAAGATGGTAGATACCCGATTTTTTTTATGAGATACAGATCTCACTGATGCCTTCTGAGGAAGAACAGAGTCGTTACTTTTTCTCTGATATTGTATCTGACAGCATTTCCACTCCTAATACCTACATTCCTTTCTTTGAACTTTCTCCGAAGGAAAATGGACGAATTTCCAAATGCACACACGCGAATTATATCGTATGCAGACACGAGATTCTTGGATTATCTCAATCTGGAATATATATTCGACATGACTCTCAATACGCCGTTTGTGAGCACGCATATAGATCACTCGAGAGCGACGTGATTTGGGTCTCGTTCGATACGAATAACTCATTGAGTATGCATTACAGATTGAGTCATTTTATTCCCTGGATGAAGACTATATCTAATCTCGTATAATAGACAATACAGTAGCCTATACTGTGGTTATGTACTGTCATCAAAAATTACTGCACTGCACATTTCTTTCCTGGAGAAAGCCCCCCGACTTTCTCTAGAATTTTCGTGTGAGTCTAGTGAAAGTGTTGCAAGGTTTAGGGAAAGGGGAAGGGCAGGAAATAAATTCTTGTTTTCTGGAGAGAAAAAAATATATCGAGTGCTCGAAGGAAAAACCCCTTGTCAGCATTCCAAATGAAATGGCCATCAACGTGCTAACATTATTTCGCCATTACGAGCCTCTCCCTGCAAAACGTGGTGACTTATGTAATGGTATAAAAAATGCACATTGTATTACCATAAGATTATAGACTTGCAGAGTATAATTGAGGTACACTCTTTTTGTGGTTCTCCACAACGTGCAGTGAGTGAAGGCTTGAGTGTGAGAATTGCAGAAGGTAAAGCATTCACCGCAGACGTGGAAGGAAGTGTTTTACAATGAAGCCCACACAAAAACGTTAGTGTGGCACGAAAGACCTAATAAAACTCAGATAGAGGTACAGTAGGGAATTCGTAAAAGAAGCGAAAGGTATGTGAAAGGGAGGAGAAAGGCTAATAAAACGTGACTTTGAACTTGGCTCTGAACTGACCTTCAAAACAGGTAAATGATAGGGGAAATTGAAGCTGTCTTTAAGTCAGTGTTTGTAACACAACGAAACATCGTTTTTGATGCGTCGAGGTGTTAAAATGGATGTAATGCTTACAAATTCCCGTACAAATAACGTTATCCGTTATAAACCACGTATTTGAGTATTTATATGCTTAAACATACCAAAGTGTTCAGGTATGAATCATTAGTTGAAATACAAGATTGCTCTTTGTTCGTCGAGCTTCCTACGAGCTCATCTTGCTGCCTACTTTCAACTCCAGAGGTCTTCCAGCATCCTTTACCCAATGCTTGCTTTAAAGTGTCTACCTTTGTGGCTCGTTTACGGTAAAGTGCGGAGGACGAGACAAACTAAGGATTATTACTGCTTTTATTGAAATATTCCTAATGGCATGTCTGACACACCACTTTATCTCCCCAACTTCCTCCGACTCTCCTTCGAGACAGTCTCGTCTTCTGTCTCATTACATTCCTGTGTGCTTCATGATCGCAAAATATGATACGCGATGATGGGCGAAGGTCTCGTTTCGTGCTTTAAAAGCTTTGAAAAATAGTACGAAGACTAGACGTGTGTTTATAGTGCTGGATATAGTGTCTGAAGAATCCAGCGAATAGACTCCGTTTTTCGGATGCACACTGAATAAAATATGAAGCATGAAGACAAGCTTAGTTTGTTGGTGACAGAGATTGTGACATCGGAATAATGGATTATAGTACAAAAAACGTGTTTCAACAGTTATTCAAATTTTACAAATTGCTATTTTGAAATAAAACAAAAATTAACAAAACGTCTAGGTTTTGGTTAGTTATATTTTAAAGCCAAGTTGTCTTGAGCATTTCTACCTAACACAACAACTTTTAAAACAAACGAAAAAATAATTCGTTACTTACAAGGAAGTCCAACAAGAAATGTCAACGACAACACCGCCGTCGAGATCCAATGCACCCACCACGGGATATCCGAGTGAATATCACCTTCCCCCATAATCACCGTATTTGACTCTCCTAAAGTTATGGTGGAGCCGTGAATCGTCTCTTTTACCAACTCCATAATATCTCACAAACCCCTTAAAAATCCGCTTGTTAACTAATTGTCAACTTAATTTCACCGCCCTATCGTTATAC
>JAHZMW010001053.1:1626-12118 GCA_027743745.1 Alloscopus bannaensis | reverse complement strand
CCTCCACACATGAGGATGTCTGTTACATTTAGCTTTTCTAGCCCCAACTGCATGCTTATTGCGGGTTGTCACTCTGAGCACCGCATTTTTACTCTATTTCTCTCTCTTTCGCTGTCTACTTTACTTACCGACTCTGCTTCGGTAATTAAATCTCTGTTCTTAAAGTAATGCTTATTGGCAAAGGGCTCGGAAACTCGAGAAAGAGGATTTTGCAATGAGTAAGTGCATAATCGCTTTGTGAGGTAGACATCTTGAAGAGGTTTATACCTACATGTTTCGTATACAATGCATGAATTACGATATAATCTCTTGCGAATGGCAAAGCAAACAAGGAGGGAATTGGGAAAACTGAGTAACTTGGTTTAGCTCTACATTTTGTGTGTGGTCCGCTTTCATCTTTCCATCTTAGCACAAATCTTAGAGAAAACAGAAGTTCTGAGACTTTTTCTTATGCGACTTGACTCAAAGGCGACTGCTTTATGACATGTCTGTCAAACGCGAGCTGCTTGGCAGGAGGTTTGATGAAAAAACGAGAATATCACCAGGTATTATTTCTGTTTAGAAGTAAACAAAGTACTTCTTAATATTTATTTAGACCGCTCCTTTTTTCTTTAAGTTTTAATAAAAATCGATTAAAAATTGCGACACGAAGAAAATATTGAATGAATCTGCTAAGCTAGACACAAGAATGAAAATGCATCCTCAACAGAAGTTTTCACGTCACGAGTTTGTGCTTCTATTAACATGTTCATTTAATTTTGTAAATAGTAAATCATCACTTCATTGTGCATGTATTTGGTAAATTGCATTGTGCATGTCAGCAATTTCTCTACTTCGAAACATCAAAATCAATCATTGACAGCAAGCAGCTAACCGTTATAGACGCGTGAATTTCTTACTGTCATTGCAATGTCGTCATGTTTGAACGTTACAATAATTCAGGTTTCTTCTATTACACCGCGCAACAAAAAGTCAAACATCATTAGAGACTGTTGTCTGAAAAAAAGCAACGATTTACTTTGTCAATACAAGGTTCCTACAATAATAATAACAGTATATAAAGTGATTTATGGATTATCTCATGTTCCTGCCTGAAAATAGTCGGAGCTGAAATTATAGGAGTTCATCAAAATCAATCATTGACAGCAAGCAGCTAACCGTTATAGACGCGTGAATTTCTTACTGTCATTGCAATGTCGTCATGTTTGAACGTTACAATAATTCACGTTTCTTCTATTACACCGCACAACAAAAGTCAAACATCATTAGGGACTGTGGTCTGAAAGGAAAAAAAGCAACGATTTACTTTGTCAATACAAGGTTCCTACAATAATAATAACAGTATATAAAGTGATTTATGGATTATCTCATGTTTCTGCCTGAAAATAGTCGGAACTGAAATTATAGGAGTGATTGACGAAAAGTAGGAGTGAACTGCGATGACATCTATTTTCTTTTCAGTCAGTCCATTGTCAAAGGGCAATATCATTTAGAAAATCATTAAAAGGGCATTGTTAAAAAGAAGATGGCTTCATGAAAATAATATTCCTCAGACATCAGAAGAACAGTCGACCTTCCACCTTCACTAAAAGAATGTCGTTTTAAAAAATTATTTCTTTGTGACAACCAAGTGACTTTAGGTGACAGTCAAACCTCTATGTTTATTCCATAATTTACAGTGTCCGTTGATTTTGTCTGAATCGGCTTGTCTCGTTTTGTCTGAATTTATATTTGTATGAAAGTCTTCTTGAGCAAAAGTATAAAGGAAGCGTGACTTTAACAAACAGTGAACCTTCACTTTGTATCAGTGATAAAGCCGACAAGACTAATAATGCATTTCTATCTAGCTTTGTAACTGTTGCTTCCCCGTTGTATTCTGGGCAGGAGCTCAAAAAAGGAAGAAACCGATTAGCAGGAGAAGAAACATATTGCACGCAACCTCGAATAGAAACGTCAGATCAACATTGTTAATTTTATTAGCTCGCTTTGGGATAGTCAACGTGCCTTTCAGTATTGGAAGAGGCGTCATGTGTGAAATATGAGCAAAGAGATCACAGAGAGCATTCTTTTTTAATCATATTTTTAAGCCACAAATGGAGTGAATTGATACTTACACAATAGGAAATCCGGAGCGGATGCTAAGAAGAAAAGATGAGGAACCACGAAAGTTATATTTCATGATTTATGAGCACCCATACCTGAAAGTACATTTCGGTACGGCTGCTTCACAAAACGCTGCGGGTTCCCGTTCCCAAACAAAGAATAAAACAAACTTTTTTTTATTCTTGCTATTCGTAAATAATCGTAAACCACCTAATAACCATGACCGTCACTGTGATCCTTTGCTCACGTCGACTCAGAAAAAGCGGAAGTCATAGGTAAAAACGATAATTTCGTCCACCAGTGATCCGACCTTGTTGTGGTTAAAAAACTACACTAAACTTATTCTTATAGCGATAATCTTAGCAAATTTTTGCCAAGTCATATTCATTACTAGTATGTAAATTTCCAATGTTTTTTTTATTTCAAGGGCGAGCTTCTCTTCACAACACCAATATTTCCCATTTACAGTTTTTAGTATTTCCGTATCACAGAATACGTGTAAGCAGTATATGTCAACCGTCTGCTTCTTCAACCCGGTTACGCACTGTGTGGTTGACTCATTGTCTGAGAGCGTTAAGCAAGCTGTTGTTTTCAAGTTTGTGGTGTCCTTTGTTGTGTTTTGTCTGGTGGTCCACGAAGGAGTTTTTGTAGCTGTAATGCATTGCACTTAAAGAATACAAGCTGGTAACTCGTAAAGCAATACATTGCTTGACTCGTGGAAACAGACAAGATCCCTGGACATTTTGTAATGATACATCCAAACTTACCATTTTATAATATACCAAATTGTTATCACTAATGCATCCCTAAGTGCCAATGGTTAGTCATTCTGTACAATTTTTGCGTAGAAAAACGTCAAAAATGCATGCCCATGATATAGGGTAAAACACGGAACCTTCCATATTTCTGTTGAACGTTCGTTTATATTTTGTTAGATATCACGAGTTTGTGATTCATTTCGCTTTCTTCATGGTGCGAGTAAATGAATCATCTTGCTTGAAGCTGAACATTTCAGCGTGTCGCACTCGCAGTATGATACGCAGACTTGTGAAAATGTGTCGATCACAGTCTCAGTGAACACAGTCTACAGAAATTACAAATGTTACTTATATTAATTCTTTATAATGAAATCACACACTTGTTGAGTGATACTCGTATTTCCCTATTTTCGGTGTACAAGCAAGTTGCTTTTGGCGAGAGCATGTATTACAGGTATCTCAAGGGGATGGGTTCTACTCTTGTAATAAAATAACCCAAGACAACTTATTCCAAATTTTCCGGTGATGCGTAATATTTGTATGTTCATAACAATCATAAAACTACATTTTCTCTCCCGTGTTATCATATATACGTTGTAAAAAGGAATAACAAAAAAGGTCCTCAGGACTGAGGAACAGACTTTTCTATTTTTGGGGTTTTACTCTCAGTTCTTCACAAACAATTCCGACAAGTGTTCATTTTCTGAACTGTCATCATTTTGAGTAAGATTCAATACGATTCAGTTCAGTTACCTAGTTTGAATGAACATCGGATCTTGCGTTGTATGTTCCTAAAAATACACATGCTTTGAACTGTATTGATTGAAAGAAACGAAGTACCTATTTGCCCTAAATGAACGCGAAAGGATCCTTTTCATCAGACACATTTTAGAAGTTATTAATTACATATGAAATATTTTTCTTTTTAGAAACAATCGTTGGAGAATCCTAAATTCGTCATTTACAACCAAGATATTTTGGTAAAACAAGGATTTACCTATTTACTTTCTTGCTACTCCAGTCTCCAACTGAAACTGCAGTCCAATACCCTGAAACACAATCTTTTGAAGAGAGGAAGCAAGTACTTTCAGCAGTATATTAAGGCTTCGCAGGTGAAGTTTAGGTTTTTTGGTACCCTTTAAAAGTTTATCTGTGTTCCTCCAAACCCCACTCATCATTTGCCCCCATAATCGCGTATCAAGAGAGGAAAGAGACCCACCACCATTTTTCACGATCAGAAAAGATAAGAGATCAGCTCAGTTTTCTACCCCATTTTTAGCAACTGAATTTCACAGAGGCATGTATTTTTACACTCTTTGGAGCTCAATGTGCTGGTATGAAAGTATATTAACCTCCCTTCACAAGAAACCTCACATTTTTTGTCATAATACAATGTTCTTTCGTGTATCCCGGAGTATCTCCTTTCCGTATGTGTGTACAACAACCAAAGAAAATCTTATATAAGATAAAACGAGGATATGATTGAAGTAAGAAACTTCACCCCTACAACTTTAGGATATCCCCTCTGCATTGTATACTTATATACATATACCTTTACATCAAAGTTCACCAAGTTCAATGTTCAGTATGTTTGGTCAGTGTAACGCAATGATCTCTCTTTTCTCAAGCCCTTCTTAAGGGAGACTTACCGCTCTCTAAAACTCCAAAAATTGTAAAAAGGGTCTGCTTTTTTACAAGAGATGTTAGTTTCAACCTAATCTTAGCCGCATTCATGTCGTCTTTTTTACACATCCTCCGAATTTCAAAGACTTCCTGGATGAGACGTTCCCCCATCAATCCAGACAACATATACCTATTATTACCGCACCAAGAATTTCTTCAAATGTGCACCGGTATTGTACACAAAAATCCACTAAATTCGTTAAGTTTTTTAACAGCTCTTAGAGATGACCTCGGTGCTCAAGTGCCAATGACTTGAAATGTGCGTCATCATCAAGAAGCGAAAGCATTGTTGTTGTCATTGTTGTGAATTCTCCAGATTTTTAGCTGTGTAGGTATATATAGAGTGCGGTTGTTGCAGGTAGTAAATTGCCTACACGCTTGCCACACAAGTTTCATGTGCCTCGCTGACCTGTTGTGTGTGTGATACTGTTTCAAAGTGTAATGAGCGATTGTTCCTTCCTCACTAGTTTGCAAACTACCGCATGGCAACAGCAAACTTGCTTCTATCACTTCGTCGCGTCATCATCATCAGTCACACACTCTGCCATGGTCGTCGGGACTTTGAGAGTGGAGTATGTATGTATGTATGGTAAGCGAGGGAGAGAGAGAAGCAACAGTAGAATCAGGTTTGACGAAAGATGTTATATTATTATTATGTAGTCGCAGGAGCAAAGCAACGGGAAGCGAGCTAGACAAGACTTGAGGCAATCTCGACTTCCATATGAGCAGACGCTGCGGTGCAACACTCGGAAAAACTCCCTAACTCAGCTGTTCCGTTGTTCTATGCGCTTGTCGAGTTTGTTGCACGCATCATTCTCACAATTCTAACCCCGTCTCAAACTCTTGTTTAGGGGTTGTTGTATAAGCGTCTTGCTCATCGTGGCATTGTTCATCGGATATGCAAGCGTTTGTCTCGCAAGTTTCATATGATCATGTGACGACCACTTGGTCTGTCGCAACGGTGGTGGCAATACGTACGACAGGATATACAAGAAAGATCGTTGGGTAAAAAGCAGTAAAAAGTAGTGAGATATATCATTAACATTTTCATGAGACGAGCTTGCAATTGCTGCTGTATTGTATGTATTATTATACGTATATATGTACTTAGACAAAAAGGGAAGAAAAAAGCAACCCCTGTAACAACATGCAGCTAAGATTCACCCTCTTATTGCATCCGATTCTTATTCCTCTTCTCACTTCTTCAGCTTTTTTTTTCTCTCTCCCCAACTTCGCATGTGACTTCTCTGACGATGAAAATTCGACGGACTTCGACTGTCCTAGACCTCAGCAGATTGACTGCGCTGTTCTTAGCCGTTTTCTTGAGCTTGTGTCAGACACTTTTTTTTTGAAATGCTCAGTAAGAAACGTCTGAAATCTTATTGGCATACACTGTCTACTTCATCCCGTTGGAAATTATGTCATTTCACTACGTGAACGTACTCGTGGGTTTCACAGGACAAAAATATCGTAGAGCAATGTATGAGTCAGCATGTCATCTTGTTAAATATAAACTATATAATCTTCTCTTCGAGGTTTTATTTTGGCAAATGATTTTACTACCACGTTTTTTGTGACGTTGTTGCTTCCTGAATTATATCGTTTTCTCGCCAGACCCACTCCATGGGAGTGATTTTTTCGGTGTCGGATTTCGGGTTTGCATTAGTCGCAAAATAAAAATCGGTACACCCACACTATAAGCAAAATGCATGCAAGATTACATTTATAAGTGATCAGACAACATTTATTACAAGACTGACATTTATTACAAACATACAATGTAAACCAAACCACACACTCCTCGTTTTCAATAAAAATCCTTTTTGCACAAACTCCCCCACTCTGCTTTTTACAAAGTGGGGGTACATAACGCGTAGTCGAAGATGTCAGGAGATATTGTAAAGATTCTTGTACAGAAGAGTGAGACAAGACATTGTACTTAAAAGCACGTATTGAAGTGTGAAAAGGTCTGGATATCACATTGTTGTTGAGAGGCTAACGATTCACTTGCGGGTTTTTATATCAACATTTGAGTTGCTGTAATCATATTAGTAAATTGCAATGCACTCCTTAAGGTTTCTCAGAGATCCTCATGCAAATCACATGTGAATGCGTACAAGTAATGGAGACACACGTAGAGAGGGGTTTTGCATTTTTTTTGTCTGCTGACAAGAGAGAATCATCTTTGTGTTCATATAACGAAGAGTAGAGAGGGCATAAAGTGTAAATTGGGAAAACGTTGAGAAAGCATGTTACAGCTATAAACCTTTTTTTAATGCCTGGTGCTCCCCGTTCGTTGTTCCCCACACGAAGATAAGTCAGCCGTAGAAAAAAGAAAGACTGCAAGTCAGCAGACAAGGATGATATAGAAGAAGGTGAGCAGGGAAGTGGAGAAGTAATAACAATAATAATAACAACAGCACTAATCATGCAACGTGGACTCGGATGGAGTGGAGGAGTAGTGCAGTATAATATTCTTTCCTCTCCTTTCCTGTACCCAATTTTTTTTTGCTGGCAGAAAAAACTACGTTGCGTTGTTGTTGCCGTGCTTTTTATTCGTCGCTTGAGGCAGATTCTTCAATCTCATTCTTCATCATCATCACACATGTAGAGAGAGTGTGTGTAATGTAATGATAAATGCAGAAAACAAGCACACAGCACATGTATCGCGGCTTCATGAAAAAACAGGTGAAGAGCGTGTGTGCAACAGGCTTTTGTGTGGAGATGATGATACGAAGTACGTGAGTGAAACTCTTCCTCTTGACAGTTTTATGCTCATTGTCTATGGCATTGGGAGCTCACATTTCGGGATTAAATTGAGTTCGACAGAGGAGGAAGAGATATGAAGGGATAATAATGTGTGAGTTTTAATTACCGGGTTATAAGAGGACATTACAGTTTTTAGACAATTTTTGTGACAGTGGGTGAAATGGACTGGTTTGTGGTGTGTGGACGTGGTCGTCGATGTGAGTTTACTGTAAGTGACAGATTTCGCATGCGTTTTGATTACGATTTTACAGTGTGCGCGCGTTTGGTTTATGCACTGACGTGGTTCTTGTGTATAAGAGCACTTTGTTTGCGTCTTGTTTTGTGATGCTGTAAGTGTTTTGTACAAAAGTCTTGGAGTTTGGAGAGTGAACACAGTCGGTGGAAATAGAGAAAAGCTGAGGTTGTGCACTTAAGGTAGTATGAGGGTTTTACTGAATTATACTATTAGTATGACCGAAAGAGTTTTTACGTATTTTGCGTATTATTTGGAAAAGATTTTGACATTTTCAGAAGTCATGATATTGTAAGACATGAAGTGAAAACCATGTATTTCATGGGGCACGTGTCATTGTTCACTTTTACTGTGTCTTGCTTGTATCACAAATTGGCGCACTTGGACAATGACAATGGCAACCCTCTAAAATGTCTTGTATCGGGTCATGGAAAGTCATCTGCTGGATAGGTTGGAGAGTATTGATATCACTGCAGTTATAGCAGGTGTCAGATAGCAGCTATGATAATGTCTAGGTATGTGCGTGAATTATCTGACATGACATAAATAGCTAATAGTCTTAAAAATAGTGTTTGGAATGAGCTGCTTAAAGCCACCCGCTTTTTGAAACCTCTGTCTAGGAGGCAATTTACAAAAGTACAGTATATAATTAGAATTATACTTAAGCATTACTCGCATACATTAGGTATCCACATTCCACGGTATGATTTTCCTGGTTTTTTAAAGTTTATAATCAAAGTTCCAAGTATCGTTTTTGGTAGCTCCCAAACTGACTTTTCACGGTAAATGGGTCTAATAAGTGATGAGAGCAGATTAATGCAACAAGTGAAGAAACCCATAAATAGACTTTTCGTCGTAGGCACCCAACTTCGTGTCCAAATCAGCAAAAATCATGTTCAAATCTTCTGATGTTCATCATTTCATTACACTACGATGAAAAAGTGCAATCGTGCGAAAATAGTACGAAAAAGAAATGCCGAACCAAGAGTGGAGGGAACAAGGCTGTGAATTTAATCACAACGTATCATGTAATCAGATAGCTTTGCACCAATGTTCACTGACATAAAAAGAGCTCAGACTGTTTGTTTTGTCTCGATTAAAAGTTCACACCATGGTTGTTGTGTGCAGCGGCTTGAGACTCGGTCGTAACAAGACGGCATCAAGAATACTACGAACGTACTCATTGGAGCATGTGTTTATATCGGTTTTAACAAAGTTTCTTCAAATCTTATTTTATTTGCTTGCTTTATGTTGTAGAACGTACAACATTTGTAGTTTCAGTTTGGGATGTTTTTAATATGCAACACTACATCTCATTTTTACAAGTTAATTGACCACGTCTTTCAGGAAACGGAATCTCAAACCGATTACTATGTTGCATTACTACTTCCTTCTGGAAAGCTTGCTGTGCATGATGCAAAATGAGATACATAACTAGCATTCATGGTAGTATTCATCCAAGGGTTTTTGTCTATGTTATCGAATCAAGTACCCGAACAAATGATAAGTACCTAACCGCTGATTCATGACTGACCTAGGCCACTTAAGACTTTGTTAGCGGGGAAAGTACATTTAGGCAAACATTACATGAAGTATTTTCAACAACTGATAATGTTATGTAGCGAATTCGCATCGCATTAAGAGTTCGCTGGCCGAAAAGAAAGGCATATAAACAGAAAATGTTAATAATGCTCCATGCTGCGATTCGAGTGTACTAAACGCAACAAATCGACGCTTACAAGCGCTGATACAGTATTGGAAACTCACTAGGAAGCTGCTGTTTATAATAGTGTTATATTGTATGCGACTAAAACAAGAAATGAATGTCATGAACACGCCAACCAAGGTTCATCTTTGACATTGTTTGATACAGATCCTGTAGCATAACAGACGTTGCCTTGATTTAATTTGCTTCGCATTCCCAGAACGTGACAGTTTAATTAATTGGATTATTGTAAGATGTTGGCCCATATATTTTTCCTGAGAGCTCCAGAAAGTTAGATACAACTTGGGGGATAGAATAAAAGATCTAGACTGACAAGCAAATAATTGCATATAAAGTGGCTGCCTGAAGAGGTTCAGCTATATCAAGTCGCCCAGTGCATCGTAGCGGTCTGCAACAGATGGCCATTGCACATTTTTGTTCAGATATTGAGATAAAAATTAGGCTGAAATAAAAGTATTTTAATGTCAAGCAGTTTTTCGTCTCAAACTCACATTCCAGAGTTGTGGCTGTATCAACATGACATAATGGAATTAGCCTTTGCTTGTGAAGCTTTGCGTTGGTATTTCTCTGCCGCAGTTACACCGAATTGATGTCAATATTTACATATGCCAAACGGCATGTCTTGTTTGACATGGATGTTCTTCAGAGTTGCCGTTGATGAGCGCTTGCAAAGTCAAATTTGATTGCTGTGACGGTGAGCTGCTTTTTGGATGCTTCGACCACACCAGAGAAAATCAGATAAAGCCTTGTGATTGATACTGATTAGACGAAACGATCCTCTCAAAGATTACGAAAAGTATTCTCACAGTGAGACAATGTACAAAAATGTGATCTTTTTCTTGTATCCAGGCGGAGAAAAATGTTTTGATTTTAACTGAAGACAAAATTGGCTCTCTGGTCAACTGACAGTTCGAATGGTCTGCAGTGTAAATTGGTTCAAGGTTTTGGTTTACACGCAGAGCCTAATAATTAGCGCGTTGACAGCAAACATCTCCGTGGCAGACTTCTTAGCGTATTAGCTGTATGGCACCTGTTCGAGCGCGCCATGCAGTGAATATGAAAAATGCGTTCGCAATATGCAAATCATTACTGAAACAGCATTAAAACAATTCTGCAATTTAAAGAAAGGAAAAAAAATTAGCGTGTCCACATTAGTCTGATCTACCGTTGCTTTCAATCTTCGTTTGGGAAATATGTAGTAATGACAAGTGTGACTCTGTG
>JAHZMW010001052.1:0-10951 GCA_027743745.1 Alloscopus bannaensis | reverse complement strand
ACGAGACAATAGGTCTTTTGAATAGCAATAAAATTCATAATGTCTCTGTCAATGTAATGCCGTAAGCATATCAGATTAGCATAATGATCCCAACTCGCAGTAAGATTCAGCGACTGCATAGATTTACGTACATCTCTGCTGACCTCACGTGCACGTCAACTTTTGCTATCGGCTGCATTCTAATTTCCAAATTACCTGACACATTTTTCAGGTTTAAGATACAGACGGTAGGCACACGCCATCATGGAACACTGAGGAAATTCTCCACATAAGTAAAAGAATTCCAGCAGTGGCAAAAACCAGGCATGACAAGAAGATCTAGGAACAAAAATGTTTCCACCACAGAGATTACGTACTGCTACTGAAATAATGGAAATAGTGGTAAATGACAAATTCCAAGAGTTGGCACATGAATACGTCTAATGATAGCCATAGATTCTACATAACGCATCATGGGTTTAGCAGAAGCAGGTTTGCAGATGGTCACGCAATCGAACATTTGCATACATGGAGGCTACCTGTTGTAATGACTGGCTAGTGATAGTTGGGTACCGCTTACGCTACCCAACCATCATACATATGTGCCGTGAAGGTCAGTCACTGTGTTTTCAAACATAGCGTAACTGTTGCTGAATTCATAATCATTATTACACTCCAATCGTCATTGTCAGCTCTGTTCATGACGTCTTAATGATGACTGCAGCTTCAGCCAATGATATGCACTTGCAGTTTTTGCAGTATTATTGTATCTGTATCTATAATCTACTGTGCACGCAATGTTGTTGAGACATATCACAAGACAGGCGTAATGTGGTAAAACCTCGAGTTTCATTACAGTGGATTTGGTATTCACTAATTCAAATCGACAGTATTTTCATTTGAACATCTGTGCTCGAGTAACACATTGAAATTAATTGAGTGGTGACTCCAATACTTCAAATTGTGCGTAACAAGATTGTCTATGAATCATTCAAGAAGGCATGTACATATTATGCACTAAAAATGTTTGCTGTAAAATATGTAGTTGTTTTTTATTCACTAATAATAAACGTTCAAATCCAATTTTTTGTCACTACTACTTTCCTAACTTTCCACCTGAAACCGTATAAATAAATGCTACATCAAAACTAGGCTACGCGCATTTAATGCTAGTCAAGTCAAGGTTAGTCAGCCAGAATTCACGTTTTGAGTACTCTAAGCGCGACTTGACTCTATAGAACACCAGCAAGTTTGAGCATTTCCGTTAGACACGCATAATCACATAAATCCAGCCATTGTTTCATTCGAAACACATAGTTATCAGAGCAGAACATCACACAGTAACAGAATCGCGGCGTTTTTTTGTTTCAGATTACATGTTACACAATACGTAGTGAATTATAGTACGTGGGGTATTATTCCATTGACATGGTTGAGTATATGTTCCATATTGTGATGCGAGTATCCATTCATTGGATTTACTCTAATGCTGAAGCTCGCTTCAACATGTTTAACTACTCCATCAGGATCATCGTTTGCTGGTCATCGAAACGCACATATGCTCCCTCTATAAATGCCTTATATCAATCTTCAAATTGACGATGCAAATGTGTTTTATGAAGTATGTCCGTAAAGCAATACTTCATAATAAGACTCATGCAGAGGAGATTTCTCACGTTAGTCTCACGCTGTTTTATGTGTCAGGATGTTGTTTACTTTTTTGCTATTTATTAAAATCATAATTGAGATCTGACAATTCTTTAGAAAAGCAAACATTAGTATTCACTCTTGTTAAATCATACAACACATGGTTTTATGATATTGAAGGTTGATTTACTTCATACTAGTCTTCGTTGAGGGGAGAGTCATCTTTTGCTGTTATCTTTTCCTACAAATGTGAGGAAGCCTGTGGCTTTAATAGACTTTATCGTCTTGTCAGGCAATTTCCTTAACTGTTGGCTACAATAATGACATTACATCATATTATGGCACGGTTGTGTGTGGGATTTTCTTTAGGAATAGTAACGGACACTTTTTTCACATCTCACTAGTGCCCTGGGCACTGTATTAGTGATCAGATCTAGAAAATCAACAAAGCCTTTTTAGACAGACAGCGGAATGTCAAAAATACGATTTTTACTCCTTGAATGAAAATATTTGAAACTAAACGTAAACTATTTTTTGAGTCAAAGTTATTATTACTAAAAATCGGCAACACTATTTATTTGCATCGAGTGCAACCACGTATCACTTCATTGTTCACAATTCATGATCATTTCAAGTATCAAATCGTGATGATACGTGATTAATTATGAAATATTGAATGACTCATAGATGTAATTACGTATTCTTGATTTTTACTTTGATTTCTATGGTTGAAAGAAATGGAATACACTATATTATATACTAAATGATGATAAATAAAGCTATGCATATGATGGCTGTTTGAAAATTTGTTTAAATTTGGAAATGTTCAAATGGCTGAGCATCCGTCTTTGTATACAAAGTTCGGATCGCTGCTCGAATCAAGAAGGAGATTGATCGGAATTTACTAACGTTTGAGTACTTAATTCAGCTTCAAAATTATGCGGGACCGCTTTTAGTAAGGAGATATAAAAATTTACTACTGAAAGACTGCGAACACGTTCAGGGAAAGGTAGAAACATTTGTTGCCATTATCTCAGTAGTTTCACTGCCAGTATATTGATAGCATGCGGTTTAATAGCACATTTGACCACTTTGACGAGTTACGTGTTACACTGAGAACAATGTTTTGAGTTGCAGTTAGATGCTTCTTTTTCTTTGGGCTTTAGCAGTTGAGCATTTGCAAGGTCTTATTATTATTCTGAGTAGTCAATATTGAGGCTCCCCTACTATCAATTTGATACCATAAATTTTTACATAAGGATTTACATAATGTTGCTGGATAATGGCTTACGGTGTTGATAATGTTGGTCGACCCACGGTGAAAGAAATCATACTGCATCACATTGAACGCATATAAACACAAGTAGCAAACAATTGCAGATTTAAACTTTTCATCCAAGCCAATTTTGAGAAGCATGTACTATTTATGCTGCGCGCACACGAATCTACATTCTTCAGAGTAACTCACTTTAAAGGAAGATTTGAGGAAACAAAATGGATTAAGTTTTGTGGCGCAATAAATGACATTAATTTTCCAAAAACTTCCTTAGAGGAAGATTTGAGGAAACAAAATGGATTAAGTTTTGTGGCGCAATAAATGACATTAATTTTCCAAAAACTTCCATTTCCCTTTTTACCAACAAAGCAACGTCCACAAATTCATATTTTTTGTCTCCCATTGCACAGCAGCAATTTGTGAGTGCAAACATTAAGAAGCGTAAACTGCATACAATCAAGCCCTTTACACAAATTCCTTTGTACTCTTAAATCTAAAATCCCATTTGTTTTTTGTTGCTGCTGCTTCCTCTTTTTTCCTGCTCTATCACCTTGCTCCTCCAGACCCATTACCGTATACCCACGAGACACATTATTGTTGTGAAGTACTGAAATGTATGGGAGATACTGAAAGAATATTTTTTCCGTTTGGGGAGAAAAGCACTTTAGCCGTGTGGAGCAAATTATGTACCCATATAATATATTATATGAAATACAAATTCTTTTCTCCACCGCCTTCGAGATACTTTCATCGTTGCAGCACCTTGATTACAGTTCTTTTGCTTACACACATAACATATCTGCATTCCACTCTCCGCCGTGCGTACGACTACATCGTCTTATGAAAACAGAGGCTTACCTATGAAGCGCTTACGGAATATTATTATTAGCTCCTTTCTCTAGCTACTGTGAACTCAAAAAGAAATCATTGTACCATTCTTGTGTGTAGGTAACCATATTGTGGCACGTGAGCGCTTCTCCAATGAAATGCGTACCTACATGTGCTCTCCGTGAGAGAAAGTAACACGATGTTGGGGAAGCAAGGAAAAAGATAATGGCCTCGTACGTTGGTTCCATAATCATTATTATTGCATTCGAGCGACGCTTGTTACGAGCTTCATCATTAGATAGTTAAGTGAAATATTTATGGTTTCACCAAAAAATATACATCCAACACACACACACCGTTCCGTAGAATCACAATCGTATGGAAAGAAAATTGCCTGTAAATCGTCTCTCTACAAGAAAAACAGCGTGTGCTCCTTCCCCAAGAAATATACACTGGTGATTTACAGTTCATTATTCCAACACGTGTCACGTGTGACACGGTAGCATTGAAAAGATATTAAAACACAAGAATTTAATTAATCAAGCCGGAAGAGGTTGATTTGACAAGGGGGAAACTTTGGCGGGGAGAAGGTTGCATAATGTAAAGTACCTTGGTTTTGTGTGTGGAAAACAAGGTGTGGAAAGAGAATGCAGTTTTCTCCTCTTACATTGTATTCGTATCAGGTTGATTAAAGGATGTGTCATTAAACACTCACATGGGCAACGTACAAGCTAGGGAAGTATCATGAGGAAAGCCTCATGCCATTTTGGGCAGTGGAAATGCTAAAATTATAAACGCTGAGAGTAAATGGCATCACGTCTCTCTCGCTCTTGTCGGAAAACATCAACCGTAATGTGCTCGTAGTTGGGTGGGAAAAGTAGGCGATATGTGAGAAAGCGCTCCGATGGTGTGTCACTTTCCTATCTGAAAGTTTACAAGTAATTTAACAATGCATTTTGAGAGAAAGCGCTGCTTACATAGTTTTGCACCAGCTTGTCTTCAAGTATGAGAGAACCACCTTTCAAAAATGGGAAATGGAGAAGGGAAATGTGGAGGAAAGTTGTAAGGAGGACAGGTGTTCTCTGTCCCGCATGAAACAGGTGTAACTAACGGTCTTCCCTTTGCGCCTTGTTTGTTCTTATGAATATGAAGTCATCTACCACTCCACTTGCCTCGTGTCTGAATAATTTCATTTCTCGTTTACAAAAAGCAGGGGAAAGTAGCAAGTCTTGCATTCTTTCTGCTTGCTTTCTGGCTGGATTTGGTCGGAAAGGGCATCATATGAGCACTCAGTGATTTAACTGAGGAGATGAAAACTCATTTTTAATACCGAGTTACTCGCTCAGAGCTACTAGGTGTTCTCTTCAATGCATCAACATGACGAGAACAACTGCTTCTAAAACGCGATAAACCGAGTAACCATTTTGTCTGCAAGAATTGTGCCAACGACTGGCTGCTGTCCTAATTAGCCACAAAATACGAGCCCAGTTAGTAAACACGAGTCCCCGTTTTAAAATTAGAAGGCAGAGAATGTAACTAACAATTGTCAGTGTGGTGTAAGTTGTACAAGGTGGCAGAATAGACGCGAATGCACATAGCATTGTTATAGATTTTCCCCCTTGATCTACACAAAACTCTTGTACATCGCTGATGTGCACTGTATTTATCCCGCGAGAAACTTCAACAGAGAGGAGAAGACCATTGAAAGACATTTTTAAGAAATGGAATTCCATCTCACAATGATAAAGAATTGAATGTGATTTTTTGTCAAATGGAGAAAGCTCTCAAGGCATTCTTTCAGTTTCCCCTCACCACACATGCACACCCGCTTTCTCTCTCTGATCATGGTTACCACTTGCCTTTTCACTTCGCTTCTTTTTCTCTCCTGGTGGCTGCCCTCCCCGCCTTCTTTTTTGTGATACCGAATTCATTCGTATTCCTATCTCGTCCTTTATCCCTCTTTATGTGACGATTTTATTTCGAATACCTTGCACCATCGCAGAGTAGTTGGAGGAAGCAATTCCTTTGAAAAGAGTAAGTGCATAAGGACTGAACAATACTGCACAAATGTATAGATGTATGCTATATATATCTGCACAGATGAAGCGAGAAATGCTTTCACACTCAGGCCCCCTTGCGTAGTATTAATACCGTCAACCGTGGACCACATTTACGTTTGTGAAATGTCCTCCGTCTCTCCACCGCGCTCTTCTGTCTCGTCCGTTTTTTGAGGAGAAAATGGACGGCAAACCTTTATTCTTTTTTAGCGTGTGGATCAAAGTGTATTTCTTTTTTGGGGGTGCATTGTATTTCTCAGAGAGATGCTTTACATCCTTCATACATTGTAGTTCTTATTTGAAACGTCGTGTGAGAGAAGCGTAGCGGAAATTTTATGAAATAAAACCGGTTATAACTTATACTTATCTTTCTCTTACATCATACACTTTTTCAAACTCTGAAGAAAAACATAAGAGGCAGCTCGGAAGAAAGACTCTCATCTTCTGAATTTCCAAACGTTTTCCATATTCCCAATGTGTTAAGGTCGACGAATGAATACGTAATACGGCCCATTGCACAAATCATCTTGGCCCTGAATCCCATCAATGACCAGGGCTCCATGCGAGAGAAAGTGGAAAAGCGAGCAGCTCAACCTCCTCTGATTATATGTATGTATGTTGTAATGGAAATTCTATTGACGAAACGAGAGAAAAGTGAAATATGGAAAAGAATAACAGAGGGAGGAGGAAAATCTATTAAATTTTACTGCGAAAAGGGTTTGCCTGAGCTGTTCTCCCAAAGTTTCAACGAAAATATTTATAAGCGTATTGCCCCTGAATTTTTTAGGTTTCCCTTCAATCAACTCACGTACCACTTTCCAACTTTCGTTTTTTCATTCAAATAATCGCAAAGTTTTTCGTTTCCGCTCTCTCTCTCGCTCTCATCTCCATTGTACATATAAAATGTATGCAAGGCTCTGAATGGATGAAACGGAAAGAGATAGAAACAAACGTAAAATTGAATTATTTCACTTGAATATAGGAAGTAATGGGAATGAGGTGAAAGCTATCGCTGACTTTTTAATATCCTCCTATGAAATATTACCGAGAAGTGGATCGACGAGTGCATGGAGCAATAAAAATGAAAGGATTATTTCATATCTTTTTCAGTTGAACCACTTCTCAAAAAAGAGTGCTTCCCCAGTTCCGGTTACTAATCCTGCGAAAATTCAACTACACAATGACTTACGCGAAGACCAACGAATGATTTGATGAAACTCTCTGGTTGATAAAACGATGAAAGGTAAGGCTTGAACCACTTGTGTGAGATATACTGAGCAATTCACAGATGAGTTTTTTGTGTGATCGAGAGGTTTTTCTCCACTCGATACGCACATATACTTTTATTGATCAAAGTTCTCGTCCATAATCACAATGAGTATGAGATGAGGTAAACTGATGACTTTGATGGGGACGGACGTAATTTCGACAATGATTGCTTTGCAGCCCTTTGTGCGCATACCTATCTGCTTTCCTGGCCGTTGACTTAGTTTAGATAAACATCGTACCACTCTGCTCAACTAAATACTCACGGCTTTGACACTCACCTTCATTTGCCGTGAATATATACAAACTACTCTGCTGTGTGGATATAGGCACACGCTACACGCTACTGGATTATACACACACATACCAACTCACTCAACGTCATTGAGAAAGAAACTATTGAGTTTACAAACGATTGCCATTTTACATTTAAATTATGCACCAGTGCCCTATCTTCGTAGTTTTACATGAATAATTCATTTCCCTTTTGGGTTTTCATCCCCTTCCTACTCCATTCTCTATTGGTACTATGTCTTCCACAACCTGATGACAAGACGACAGTGATCTTTCTCTTCCACTACAAGCACTCCCTTATCTTTTATAGGCAATGCCTGTATTGAGTATGTATAGGTACTCCATATAAAGCGATTGCGAGTCAGGTGAAAGCGTTTGCCGTTTTCGGGTGTTCCAATATCACATCAAGAGAAAGTAGTATTCTTGCATAGTACTACAGAGCAAAGAAGACGCCTCGTCTTAATCGTGCAGACTGGCAGAAGTGGTACAGACCCACCACCACGACTACTGCACCTTTACATTACAATTTCTTTGCCTCATGTCCCTTAGCACACATTGCATTTCATCTCCAGTAAAAAAAAGAGGACGAGACTCCGAAGTGCTTGGAAAACAACAAGAATGCGCTCCGTGTGAGCTACAAAGTAGAGAAAGCGTCTACATTTTTATCACGACTGAGCGAGCGTATACTACTCCTTCGCTTTTCACGCTTTCTTTGAAAAGAGAAAAACGAATTACTTTCACTACTATAATTTTTACACTGGTACGCTACCAGAGTGGAACAGGCTTCCTGTCGAGAACATTTCAGGCTGACATTTTTTCCTTGAAATACTGCATCAATTAAAATACATAATTCAAGTGGATTCCCCAGTTTTCCTCATCGGCACCTCGTCCCTGTCATGCATAATAAGTAGATGGCTCGGAGAATGAAAGTTTGATAAGCGCATACACGTGTAAAACGTGGGATGGAAGTGGAAAAGAATCCATTCAGAGGATGAGATAATGTTGAGACAGATTAACTGCATTCCTCTCGTAATACATTATATTTGGCCACTGTCGAGGAAACGCTGATCGTGTGAGACAGTCGGATTTTATTTTGACCATTTAAACGATTCACACACTCACACTCTACTTCACGCGTATTCTTGTTTTTCTTCCTCTCTAGCAAAACGTTTCCAGTAGCTGATTTCATATTATGTTGTCTACTATTTGCGAGTGTTTGTGGAGACGCGTTTTTCAAGAGTTTTCTACACTCTGTGTGCTTGATGATACGTAGTTATTTGACCTGCTGACTTATACAATTTGTCTTTTTCAAGAAGAACGCGCAAAATTTATGGCCGTTTGCTCCCAGTGGGTTTCACAATTTATGAGTGTCACAAGCAATAGGCGGGAGATAATTTTAGATTACCTTTTTATGAAAGGAGAAAAGGAAGAGTTATTTTATAGGCATACGGAGCAGTCACGAAAGGGGAGAAAATTGCAGTGAGATGTGTGGTGACATATGAAACTTGGTAAGAGGCGTTTGCGGTATCATTTTAAAGAAATGTATGCAATGTGTACAAGCAACTGTATGCTTTGGGAAATTTAAAAATGGGCGTACATTTTCAGGTACAGGATTACAACGTGTTTTTGCCACCGGTTTCCTACCTAGTCTCAAGTCAGACATTTTGGAACAATAACAAAAACTTGTCCTACTGAGCCAGTTGTAGTAGGAATAGCAGCATTTCCGCGGAGAAATAATTTGCATTTAACAAATGTCATGAATGCATGAATATTTCACAAGGTTCCGCTCTTTATTGGAGTAATTAAGATAAATGAACATGGAATCATGATGCACATTGACTCAGGTCGCACCCTATCGGCACTATTGTTTGAGTCGGCGACCTTGTTCCGGATCATCAACTCCGTACTTGTTACCACTCCCTCCACCGCAACAACTAGTGAACGCAGTGTCCCCTTTGCCAAAGTTTTCGCCGTCTTCCAGTGACTGAGGCATTTCCTTGTGCAACGTTTCGGGGAGGAATAGGCCCATGAATGCAGCAAAAATGGCGACACCACCAAACACCAAAGTGGGAATGCTTTTGTCCAAAGAGTCCTACAATGGAGAAGGTACGGTTTTAGGTAAAGTTGCACATTACAAAATAATCTACTTTTTCGGGAACAATGTTATTCTCCTCGGTGGATTGCTATAAATAAGCAAATGCTTTGAGTATAACCACACAACAACAACAGTTGCCGTTGTTGTTGTTGTTGTGTTTGCTTACCAGCAAAGTAATCTGTGGGGTGAGCATTCCACCCATTCTTGCGGCCATAGAACAAAGACCCACAGCTGAATTTCGTACAACGGTCGGAAACAACTCGGCCGTGTAGTTGTATATCACAGCGAAGCATCCAGCCATACAAATTTTAGCAATCATTGCGATTGTGGTTACAATTAGGCCTGTGGGAAAAAGAAAAAATCATGAAAAGTAGGCCCGTCATAAAAAGAACGGCAGCCCTCACAATTTGGCTGTATTGTTGGAATTTGGGAATGGCATGAAATGTGCAGTGTGGTATCCGCTGGATGAATAAAAAATTCATAAAGTTTCATATAATAGCAAGCTATGAAGTCCGTTTACACAAGTACCTCTCGGAATGAAAGTGGTGATTACACAAGCCAGACCACCCAAAAATAAAAAGGCCGCATTGAGACATCTCCTTCCCGTTTTGTCCACAACGAGCACAACCAAAAGATGGCCGGGAAGGTCGGCGAAGCCGGAGAGTGCGAAAACGAGGTATGGGTCACCAGGTAGAGCTCCAGTGTTAAAAGCAAGGCCGTAAAAGCACAAAGCAATGGAAAACCACTGGAAGGCTGTGTTAATTGCTCTGAATCTGATATTTGGCGTCTTGAACAAGTCACTCAGACCGTATGTGCGTGATTCTTGAGACTGGAGTTTCAATCCTGCCGCAGTGTATTGGCTCTCATAATTGTTATTGAAAGATCGTCCGTTCATGCGGGTAGCTCTGCGAGCAATTTTTACGGCCTCTTGTACTCGTCCTTGACTCCACAGCCATCGGATGCTTTCGTCGACGAACCTAAGAGCGAATGCATGTCATACATGAGCATTTATTAAGATTTACATTAGTCTGATTAAATGTCATCCTGGATAGACCACGTTTGATAAGAGAAACACAATTCGCGTTTTACACGTCGTGTAAATTTGTGTTCCAATTAGCACATTTACCACCTGCTTACCAAAAGTGTCCGAACAGGAGGAGAGCGTGAAGTGCAAACACGGTTTGCAGCCATGTAACATCTCGGATTAAGTAACTCCACAGTGCCACAAAGCAAACACCTATGGCAAAGCTGGCAGAGAAGGCGGTCCCACAATATGTTCTCTTCCTTTTGTCAACCAGCTCCATGGCTAAAGATAAAATATTGTGGTAGTACCACGAAATGAGGATTGCAAAATTGAAATATTCTCAGAGTTGACTCTTGATTGCTTTTGGAATTCTTTTTGGCGAGCTTACATAAAACGAATCCCTGGAAAGATAAATGACATTCAAACTAATAATTGCACTTTTGTAAATCACGTTTGGAATGGACACAACAGTTGGAAGAACAGAG